>JABWDY010035593.1:53038-66450 GCA_013358455.1 Thalictrum thalictroides | reverse complement strand
GTAACGGCCTTCAAACCATATATCATGTGACTAACATGAATCAATTAAATATTTAAGGTTACCATAAGAAAAAAGAACTTGCAATAATAAGATTTTCATAAGCAAATAACTTCACCTGCATAAATATCTTCACTGATGTTAATAACACGAGAAGCCTTGCTAATACCACCTCGTGTTATATGAAAAACTCTATCGAAAACATCAGGATGTCCATAATGCATGCGCACCCTAATATTGAAAACCAACTCATGTCAGCCACCTTTTGAAAACTTACAGAGACAGTAAATGAAAAAGGAAACATATTCTAGAAGTTAACAGTCCTACTTGAGAGGATTTGCCAATACTCGTTGACCTAAAGTAACAAAACTTGTTTCTTGGTTGGACATGAATGAAGCTAAAGAAGAGACACTGCAAATAATTGTTAAATTTTGTTCAGGAAATTACAGAAAAGTGCAGAAACATGTTGAAATAAAGATGACATAATAAAGTCATAGATGCACACCTGCCCGTAAAAACATGCTCTCTGACACCAAGAATTGTTGGAGGACGAAGACCATGATCGCGATAGAATTCTTCAAGAAGATTTCTCATCTTTAAGGCTTCCTCAAAGTAATTGTCCTGCAAAATAAAGTAAGTTAAAGAAAACATCCAAGCTGCATGATGTTAATCGTTTTATTAATTGAGAATGTCACTTATACAAGTATTTCAGTTATAGTTTCTCCAAACTAGATATTTTAATTTTCATCTACTTAAACACAACGCCAAGTCCATTAATCCTATTTTATGCCAAGTCTACAATTCCCGTTCCTGTTCTACGCACCATAGCAGTTTGCACTACAGATTACATTGCATAATACAAGGGCTACTAAGCATATACATAAAACAAACGATAATAAAGCTAACCTGATTCATGTCAATCGTCTGAATCGCATTTCCACGAGTGAAGATGATGGCATGGTTCTGGTTTTCAGGTTTTCCTTCACCAAGTTTTGGATTTCCTGGTAACTTTATAGAATATATTTCCTGAAACATCAGAAAATATATTTAATAACCAGTAAGAAAGTTACATAAGAAAATATCATAAGTAGAGGCGCGGTAGTGGATGAAAAAAATGTGTATTACACTACAGAAGATAATTCCCAAGAAACCAGTTAGGATATACAATCTAAGCCTGAACCTAATGCAATTTGCTCTGTTCAATAACAAAAAATTGGAACTGATCATGCAATTTCAAGGATGAAGTGAACTCCAGTGCACATAACAAGAAAACGAGTCTCAAGAAGTACAATTGTACTATAGAATTTAAGCACGCATGATAAAAAATAATGGCAATCGTACAATTATTCTGAGCACATTACAGTAAATGATTACCTAATATGAATTTAAACTGTATGTGAAACCTGCACACTTTAAAAATTCATGTTCAAGATAGACGCAAAAATTCGTTTTTCCAATGCCAACTCAACCTATATGAAAGCTACCTGATCCAGATAATCATTCTATTTGGGTATCATTGCACATTATTTGCCTCCCATTCGCTAACATGCTGTTCATATTTATGCCCAAAACTGCCAACAATCTAGGGATAACAACCTTGTCCAAACCAGTGTTTCTATGCTTCCACTGCAACACGCTTGCCATGCCAAAGGATATTTTTTTCCTATTATTAATGAAAGAGAGCGCTACTTCAATTGTGCTCGCTATAATATTTAAAGGTTAACCATAATGTTGAATACACTTTTCCAAGTGCTTAATTTTATTATTCCTGTGGAATGTAAATGTTATCTACTCACAATAATGTTTTAACAAAATATGCACGTTCTTGTTTTTCAAAACACATTGGTGTGGCCTATGGTACACAATATCCGATACTACAAATAGTGTAATCATGAATATCTGGGAAATTGAGAATAACACTCCAATAAGAAATAACATAAATCTTTAGGCAGAAAGAGAAGGATGGGGTGACCTTATCTTTCCCATTGACATCAGCCTTAACAAGTTTTGAATAAAACTCCATTTGAACTTTACCATTCTTTAGAGTCTCAACAACATCAATAAAAGCAACTCTGAGAGCTTCATGCCTGTTCAAAGAACAAAAAATTATTAAATTCTGTAAAATATCTGTTTCGTATGAAGCACAACCGATAATGTATACAAGTAGAGTAGAGGGACTTGAAAATGAAAAGAAAAAACTAACTGTTGCATCAATAATGCAATATCTGCAGCCTCTGGTTTTTGGTCTTCTTTCTGTTTTCCATAAATTTGACAGGTAACCACATATGTAAATTTAAGATCTGCCTGAGCTCGAGATTCAGGTGAAAGCTCAAATCCTTTAGTTTCGGTTGAATCACTTCCAGAAAGATTAGCTTCCACATCTGTGTCATGTCAACCAAATTATACAAGTCATTGGAACACATGTTGAAACTACAACATAATAACGCTGACAGTTCCAACCTTGAGTAACTCTTTCCAAATAGCTCTGAAGCATAAGAGCCTTTCTGTAGTACATCATTCCACGAACTGTCAAAGCACCAAAAGTTATACAGTAAGGGTAGAAACTTAAAACCACAAAATTTACAAAGAAATAATGTACCACCAAAATAGATATGCAGATATCTATAGAAGCATAGTGTCCGATAAGAGTCCAAGTGTATATAAAAACCAGCATCTGAATAATTATGCGACTACAAGCTTAACCGATGAAGTTGTATTTATGAAAAAGTTCTCCAAGTTAAATTAAAAAATGCACTTTGTAAGGAAACCAGCATTTATTTTGACTTAGCTATGCCAAATAGATACAAGGTTCCCAAAAATTGGCAATAAAACTTTCCTATATCAACCATAAATTTTGTGTAGGTGCATAATTGGCGGACTCCATTCTGTAGACTCCACAGGCCACAATGAATTAAGGGATGAATCTTTGTGGAGATGCTCTACCCATCACAACAATTACCGCATCAATGTCCAACCTTATCGAAGTGTGTTCCAGATTATGAACAAAGTTAAACGTTAGAAATTTCATAACTCCATTATGGTCTACAGATCTACCCCTAAAATATCAGCAACTAATGCATTGTGCAGGTCCACTTTTGGACAAATGGAATCCATATCGTGTATGTTCACTTTGGAGGGGTGTCGACTTCAGATTTGTGGATTTCATAGTCAACTGGGATGCCAATAGTGTAGAAGCCATTGGGACTCTTTTTTTACCAGTACAAATTTTGTATTTATAGGTCTGTACTTAATGAGGTTATCTAGAAACAAACCCCATTAACCCATCCATTACAACAAAAATTAATCTGCAGCAAACATTACATGATAGTGAAATCCTTTTAATAATATAAAAATGGGTGTCTCATGTGTGTGTATCTGTGGGTAGAAGGAAGATAGAAGCAGAGGAACCAAGCAAGAACTGAACAAGCAAAGGCAGCTAAACCAAATATTACTGAAAAAGTATTTTTATTTTTTTTTCCTCTTATATTTCAAACAACTGGGTAGAGAGGCGTAAAATTCCGTCTGCGATCCTTTGGGGCATCTGGCTGGATGTGGCACATGTAATTTGACATCAAGGTTCTCTTATGGATTTGACGTAAGAGATTGACGTACTACAGGTAAAACATTATGCTTTCTTTGCTGTTATAATTTGTTTTGTTTTAAATTGTTGTTTAACAAGGGGTTTCTCATCCCTCAGTATATCTTGTACTCAACTCTTTTATGATTATATAATGCTCGTTACCTCTCAAACAAGCAAACAACAAAAAGATACGTACATCCAAACTTTAAACCCATTGATCCACATCCAAAGCAGAGCAAGAGAAAGGGTTTACCTGTTCGAGCCAAAGTTTGTCCACGATATGAAGCCCAGAATCGAAGTTCCAGGATATCATTATGGTTATCAAAAAGTTCCACATCTAGTGCATTCTCGTCTCTCCCTATCCTAGAAAGAAAGTTCTTCCACTCATCTGTCAAAAAAGTTAACAAATTGCTTTGTGAAGTAAAACACATTTTGTCAGTTACTTCAGGATTCACTGCCATAGTAAAACAATTATCCTAGATGGCGACGGATACAACACTAATCCAAGAGATGAAAACCATAATTCCAAAAGGTGCTCATAAAATGGAACTCCAAAGTGTACAAGGCAAATACGTTTACAGTTTCTATCTCAAATAAATATTTGAGATTTCAAAACATATGCATTGTCCCAACACAAAACATATGAAAAGGAATGTCTTGTAAATCCACACACTATTAATTTTTTGATAGATGCTTCTGTAATATAGAGAGTAAGTATATACCTGGATATATTTTTTGGAGGTAAAACAATATAGATATTCCATCTTCATTTTTCTTTAGGAGGTCTGCCATACTATAAATTACAACCTCGGAATAGTATGGAGTAAATACACTGCAACTCAACAATATCGACAAAATTAAACCCCAGCATGACTAATATTACATCAACACAACCTGAAGATTCATATTAAAATATATATACATATTTAAGTATCACCTAAAGGACAACATCTCACGAACTGCTTTAGCGGTGGGCATTTCCATGAAAAGGGAATTCGTGAAGAACTCAAGCCTACGACTTGCCTCGAGGTTTCTGGGAATATTTGCAGCAGATTCTTTGATTGTTAGAAGTGAATGCAATCTCTTCACTTGTGCTCTCTGCAATTCATAAGGAGACTTACATTTACTAGGCATCCAAAAGGGATAGAGATGATTTTATTTTTAACATGTAAGTTTATAGGGAGAAGAACTAATTAGTATACCAACTCAAAATCCCGAGGCCATTTCAAGTTGGAAAAGAGATGACCCTCAGTCCTAGCTTTTGTTAAAATATTCCATGTTTCGTAATGTTCCCTGGAAATATTCAACAAAGAAAATGAGAGCCACTTAAAAACACAATGGCAGAGATAGAGAGAAGCTTAAAATCACAATGGCATGGTCGGTGTACCTCACATTGACAGAAAGAAAATCAATCCTCACAACATCATAGAGATCGTGGAGAGCTTTCACTGCTCCCTTGGCCAATTCAGGTGATTCTGTCTCTCGCTGTTGTGATTAACAATTTCATTGTGAAGAAAAGATGCTTACATATATACTAGCTGATGATGAACAAATTCATGTATAGCTAATGACATAAACTTACAAAGGATGGTAAATGTACCAATTCCCAAAAACCGCTATATTCAGATTGCTTAATGCTCAAGTGTTTTTCATAAAGAAAGAAGGATAGTAACATAAAATAGTAAGCTTGGGAGAGGTCTTGGTATAAGGGAGGTTTGGAAGGGGATGGTTAATGAAAATGTGGGGGGCTGCTACAGAATTGGCCAATAGGAATACCCAATCATTGGGAGGAAGCTTAAAGGGATTGTTACCTGTGGCAAGAAACAATCTTACTTGAAGAACCAAGTTAGCAAGAGTGGATCAGATAAATGCCAAAGTTCTTAGTTGGTGTTGGATGCTGGGAAATAACATTAGAAGAGGACACAGGGTTGAAGAATTGGTGATCTGTGGAACATCTTAATTTCAGCTTGAGTTTGAGGTTGATGTATATTTCTCTTGTGGTTTTCCAGTTTCTCTTAGGAATTGGTGAGGTTCTCCCTCAGCAAGTCAGCAGCCTACTTTAACTGATGTAAACTTCCTTCTTATAAATAAGTTCAGCTAAGAAAAAATGACGATTTAATATCTTATTATTTGTGAACACCATAACCAAATAAAAAGATAGAAGGGTCGCATCAAAGTCAAACTTAATCCTTTTTTCTTTCTTTTTCTTTTTTTGATTGGCAAGCGAGGTTGGAGGGACCCCTACCCTTTTTAATTACGTAAAGTAACTCTGTCAACAATCAAGTGTTGAGAAGGTTCGATACCACAACCTCTCCTCAAAGTGAGAGGGATGCATTACTGTTGAGCCAAAGGCTCACATGCCAAAGTTAATCTTTGGTGTTGGTGTAACAACAAATGAAAGTTCTTCTTAGCCAAAAAGAATATACACATGGTAAACGTTAAGGATGATGACTTGTAACATGAAATAAGTAATTCTTATGGCAATGGAGTGGGTTCTACTATGGTGACACAACTGCAGAGGCCTAATTACTAGACCCTATGTGTGACATCAACGAGAGAAAACATAGCAATATGTTGGAGACTAGGAGGATGACTGATTGTGTCTAGCAATAACTAGGCCACTCAACTCGGGGTGATTCTCATTCTCATTCAAACCGTATCATCGTTCCAACATCCTCAATAATCATTTCATCATTACCTAGGACCTTAGACCAGAATGTCTAGACTTTTAGTCCTGACTCCTGATCCCCAACCCATCTAAAGAGATCTCTGCCTCTGAATTCCAGATTTTTTTCTCAAACCAAAAATTACTATAAAAGATTGAAAAAACCAACAGTTACAAACTGCCAAATTCATTGGGGAGGAAAGGCATGCAGATCTCCATTGTATGTGTACT
Organism: Thalictrum thalictroides; assembly: GCA_013358455.1. Lineage (NCBI taxonomy): Eukaryota > Viridiplantae > Streptophyta > Magnoliopsida > Ranunculales > Ranunculaceae > Thalictrum > Thalictrum thalictroides. The sequence goes on along the minus strand of JABWDY010035593.1, from coordinate 59,977 downwards.
GTGTGTTCCTCAGGTGCCCAACTGTCCCTCATTTATGCAACGGGTAAGTGCCAAATTTTGTACAGTTTTGGACAAAACCTCTCAGGTGAGATTTGATGGGTGGGGATTGGTTCAGCAGGTAACACCCACATCAACCTCTTGTATCAGTGGTGCTGCTACATGGCCCCTGGTGGTTGTACTAAAAGGTCCTAGGATTGATTCACACATCACACTTGCACCAGGGTTGGAGGGTTTTCACTTGTTTCGTTGTTTTCACCTAGTTGCTTGGGTTTGTAAGCATAAACATCTATTTATGAAGAGAATTTTCTTCTTTTTAACAATATCCATATGCAGTAAAGTGTTGAATGGAATGTTGTATTACTGGTTTTAAGAAATGATCCAGTTGAAATGACAAGATTTAAAAGAACATAACTTTTCATGAGTTTGTATTTACTGGTTTGATAAACTTAGATCAGTGCTAGCCTATTGCATCAAGTGGTATTCTTCCCAATAAAAAGATGTACTCACAAGAAAAAAGAAATGCCCAAAATAAGTAATGACAAAAAAGATGGTCATTAGAAATGAGTAAGTATACTAACCAGTATCCCAGTCAATGCAGTAACTCTAGAAATAACTAAAGATAGTTTGTCTAGCTGGAAGTCCACATGGATACGCTTTCTCCTAATACTTTCTTGAATATCCTCATATATCCTTTCAACCCTGTCAGATTATCATAATATCAACTCCAGAGACTTCATCTATTAGTCATGTCTCACACAAAATAAAGCTAACCAGCAGTGTTCTACAAAACCTAGAACACATCCCAAGGGGAACACATGTCAACAAATTCTTACTTACCACATCCTCCCCACATCATCTAAAATTTCCGTCAAGATGAATTTTATATTGTGGTAGCACTCCTCAACTGCGTACTTCATGTAATCATCTCTTAAAATTCTTTCCCACAGTTCATCTTGTGAGTCTTTACTTTCTATGGCAGTATCTTTAGCTAGAAATATCTGAGAAAAAGGAAATAGAAGTAATTCAAAAACTGAAAGAAGTGACACCCGCTCTCTTATAATATAGTGAAAGAGAAACAAAATGGACGAAAACAACTCAAAGACTGCAATATGTAGGGTTTACCTTGCTAGCAAGAAGAAATAACGGCCATTGAACTAGAGGAAGATTTCCAGAATTTTTTGGCATGAGAAGCAACTCCATCTCCCTAGTGACATAGAAAGAAACAGAGAATAAAAGATGAGTACAACGAACCCAATAAGACGAAAATGTAATGGGTAAGAGAAAAAACAAAGAATTGAAGGATCTGGCCCTTACAAGTTGGTAATATAATCTTCTTCGCGCAAATTCTTTATCAATTCATTCCAAAAGGGAGAAAATCGAGCAGCATCCGCTTTGTTCTTTTCCACAACCTTTGGGTATATAGGAAAACAATTTTTCAAAGAGATGAGATAATAGGAAAGAAGCAACTATTAAAAAAAATTATATGAAAGTACCCAAGTTGGTGGTCTTTGCCCAGTTCGGCTTTACATTATTGTTATATTCCACATTTCAAAATTTCTATTGTTTCTCCGATCCTTGTGTATTCAGGACCTGACTACCAAATATTATCAAGCAGAACCTATACTGTTTCCATTGTCCAGCATCTAGAACTAATACATAGCTTCTTTTGATTGATTCTCCTAGTTAGGTTGACTGTGTTGATGTGTGGATCCTTTCGTTGTTTAAAGCATTAGGGGCTATACTATGGTACATTTATACATAATTAATCCAATATTCCAGTATCACCTTGAGCATATGATATAAATTTATGATGGTATAACTAGAAATATAAAAGATGAATGATAATACAGATGTATTAGGTTATAACATAAAGAGAAGCTATCTCTCTATATATAGAGAGTGGGACCACATAGATCTTATATCTAAACTATGTGGGACTAAACCACACACTAAAAGCCTACAACACCCTTTACTTCCTACACTCCCCCTCAAGCTGAACTTTCAAACTCTGAATATCAGCTTGAAATACAAAGAAATTCTCTCATATCCCCCCACAAAGTATCTTGACAACACCTGGAGAGATTTCCAACTGCAGGGATAACCGGCTACGAGAAGAACCATCTACAGGGATGTCCAGCTGCAGAGACGTCGAAGGTGGTGGTGGTGGTGGTGGTGGTGATTGGTAGGGCATGTACTTTTCGATTGTTAGAATTTACTTTCCATAAAGCATATGATATAAATCCAATTACACGACAAAGATAAGCTATTTAGGGATAAAAAGAGACTAAAACGATAAACTGTGGACAAATGACGGCGTAGAAGCATATGTAACAAAAAATGCAGAGAAGAAAGGGTGAGGGGAAAGCATTGGAACCGTCTTATAGATGCGGCAACAACACAAAGAATGCCCAAAAATGGCGTATAACGTCAACAACACAACAAGGTCCTAGAAAGGGCTAGACAAGAGCGGCGCATGATAGCAACAACGCATACAAGGCCGACAAGAGCGCATGACATCAACAACACAAACAAAACCCTAAAAAGAATTGGAATAGAGCGGTGCATACCAATAACACAAACAGCAAACCTGAAGAAACCCCGATCAACAGTATTCCGATGAACAGTAACTCGATGAATAGTGATTTGTGAACAATAACCCCAATGAACAGTAGCCGTGAAAAAACAGCAGAAGAAAAACTAAATAGCAGCACTAAATGCAAAAGAAACAGCGGAAACAAAAGAAGAAGAAAAAATTGACCTTAGCAGGAGATCCGGCCACCGGCACCTGAGTTAGCATCGCCAGTGGCCGAAAACCAAAACCTAACCTAGGGCTTTGATATCAACTAGAAATATAAAAGATGAATGATTATATTGATGTATTAGGTTATAACATAAAAAGAAGCTATCTTTCTATATAGAGAGAGTGAGACCACATAGATCTTATATCTAAACTATGTGGGACTAAACCACACACTAAAAGCCTACAACACCCTTTACTTCCTACAGTATATATTTACGAACAATCTAAATGGGGAAAACACATAATCATACGCTAAATAAACAGTGGAGACTAAAATATCCTAATAAAAAATTGTGCAGAACCCAATTTCAGGTCCATTATTTCCACCATCTTCAAGATCCAAAGGACTTGATCAAATATCATTATAATTTTTTTTGCTAACGCCCAACTGTTTAGGGTACAATTAGAATTAGGGAAAAAAATAAAAATCACACTTCCAAAATATAAATCAAGTATCTCACCTGATTGGAGCCTTGGAGAAAAGTCCTGCAAGACAGAACTAACGAATAAGATTGACACTCCAAAGTGGCAAAGAAACCAACAAAATGCTATAAATATATATATTGTACGGTCAGATACATATATCAATACCTTTTTGGAAGAGGAATATGAAGAGTGTCCATAAAAGCGCCAGGAAACTTCTCAAAAAGTTTGTGGACAGCTTCCAATGACCTAATCTGAAGAACAAAAAATACTCTGAAATATTAACAGGAGAAAGAACTTAAGGCTGTTACACAAGGTAAAATAAACTGCTAAAATCTTTCATGAGAATACAATGTATTTCTAAAGTACAAAAGGTACTCCAAGAATACTAATTGAAAATTAGTTACCTCCCCCAAACGATCTCTTGCTCCAAGTAAGAACCCCACAACTGCTGATATCAGGGTGTAAAACACATAAATATCCAAGAGGTAGATCTGAAAAGGTAAAGAGAGAGAGAGGAAATTATAAGTTCCACAATCATCACGACATGCTGCTTAGAAGGTAGTACAAAAGGTGGTCTTAAACAGGCATATATTCCAGTTCGTATTTTTGATAAGGTCAAATATCAAACAAATTACACTATTAAAAACAAAGATGGTCAACATATATATTAGAAAACAGTGAAATTTGATCAACATAGATAAGCAGTTTCTAACCATATTGGCCTGGAGAACTTTCCAATATCGTCAATATAGAAATAACAAAGTAACTTAATGAAAGAATCTCAATCATCTTTGCATGAGCATTAAGCAACAATGTTAACATCTCAACTGCAGTTAGCCAAACCGAGCAAACTACTTCATATAGAGTGAACTTAGCAATAAATAAAATAAAAGATGATAACCAGGCAATAAAAAGGTGGTATATGATCATACTTACCGCAACCACTGGTGCCCATAAGCTGGCAATTGTCAAAGCATTATGGTTATCTGCAAGCACATTTAGCAATTTAATCATCCAAAAGATCAATCTAAAGAGAAACAAAATGTATATGTACTCCGAATACTCCATCTAACATGCACTGAAGGAGGAGAAATATACAACAACAAATAACATGTATATCTAGTGAATGAGTGTATAGTCAATGACAACTAGGCAAGGTATAGCCTTAACTTTTTCCTGTTTTGTTAAGTACCAGGAACAGTATATTAAGTGCATAACATTCACAAGTAAAGATTCAGACATCCCCTTGAAAAGTGTAGACAAGCTATTCATGTGCTTACTTTTAGATACAAAATCGTGCCATGAATATTCTATTACTCCGCCAAGATCTACTATGATTTGTGTGGGTTCTACCAATGGCTTAATCTGCATCAAGTAAAGACATTACTAAATCAATATATCAAAGGCTCAATTTAGGCATCGCTGCAAGAAACAAAAATGAAAGATAAAAATCCAAACTAAAAGTTAAACGCATGTCACCTGGAGAAAGTAGGCAAATGAAAATTTACATCCCAAAACGACAAGCCAGAAGAGCATATACCTGCTCTAATATCAAAATTAGCAAGCATGTTTGGGATATCAATCCAAACAATGTAAGAATGTTGAACCAGCAATTCACAATATAACTCAACTAGCCTTACATAGCAGACAAAGAGCAACATAAGTCTAGTTAAAAACAGCGTTAGAAGTTTCACAGTTTTTTCTCAAAGTTACAATCATGTGCTCTTTATGCATATTCATATGGTACTATAATGAAGCATGGGGCATTTTACAAACCATTGTAGTTCCCATTACTAATATTATCAGGTTACGAATTATATTTTAGTCTTCTCCATAATACTTTGATTGGCGTGACTGTAGAATATATACAACAAGAACTTGCCAGTACAAAAGTAACTTTACAAACTATATTAAAGAAAAATGATAAAAAATACACAAGTATTTTAAAAATATCACGGTTTAAAAGATCTCTGGGAGACTTCAAAACGAATTTATTGTAATCTGTATTGATTGACAGGTAAATAATAACATCATTAAACTGCACCCTATGTTTTGCTTAGTATAGAAATCCTAGGGGTCCAACTCAAAACTAATTGGCAATGAGTGGTGTAGCCCATAAACTTAAATATTACTAGCAAAGGTCGACAATGTCCAATATGGGACTAAACATCTCAACACGCCCCCTCACGTGTGGCATGACTTTGAGCCTAACACGTGGATTCATTAAACGGGTGATGCGGAGCACACATGAGCCTTTGGCCCAGAATAAAAGCCCGCTCTGATACCATATAGAAGTCCTAGGGCTCCAACTCAAAACCAATTGGCAATGAATGGTGTAGCCTAGGAACTTAAATATTACTAGCAAGGCCTGACAATGTCCAATATGGGACTAACATCTCTACACTTAGCAACAACACTCCCACACAGATACACACTTAGTAAATTAAAGCAAATAATGGGCAAAAAGGATTATAACATTCATCAAAAGAAACACATAGGTGCACCAAAATGGTGCCAAACATGAAGGTAAGGCAATTTCCAAAGCTTATTTAAACATATACACTAATAGATATACTTATTTATCAATGTAACTTTATCCATATGCAAAAATTATCAATGATAAAGTAAAAACAAAAGGCAAATAAATTGTTGGAGTACTTGTGCATTGTGATTCAAAATATTCTTCACAACGAGCATTGATTTATTTAGGTGCAAAAAGAATATGAACTTACTTGATATAGTCACCAGCCCTTTCATACATTCCGCGTCCAAGGTAGTGGCGCTCCTTCAAAAATGAAATTTAAAAAATATCATCAGTTCAACCATTGTCTTGTCTAATATATAGATTATATTAAAAGCTATCAAATTAACTAATTTGATATTGTATTACTTCTGAGATGCAAACATCCCTCCACTTTATAGTGACTTAGTGAGAGGTTGAATTGGACTCAAGAAAACAAATTTCATGAACGAGAAACTATAACACAACTCTAACTAAACAAAAAACCTTTCTTTTATAATTTTCTTTTTTAACCAGTAAAACAATATGTGTGAACGAAATGGTCACACTAATCCATCATTACAAGCTAATAGTCAGTGTTCAGCAAGGATATGAACCTCCCATCTACAGATAAAATCATCATAACAAACAAATCTCATTGTTGGAACGAAGTATGTCCAGTTCCAATGGTATGGGGTCATGTTATTATGATTGGGGGAGAAAGACATAAAGATTTCTAGTTTGCAATTTGCAGAAGATAATATTATCTTTTTCAGGAATTATGCAGAAGAAATCTGATAAATTAGATATCACATGAATTATTGCTAGAGGATTAAGTTCACCAAAAGCACTTTCTCAGTTGACGAGTACTCTTACCAAGAGTGTACTGTGTGTGTTGGCTTTGTTTTTAACTTTTGGAATACTATCTTAATTTATTCGTCCAGAAAAGGTACTGCCTCATACCTTGGACTTCCCAGGACGCCATCGAATCACCCAAATCCATCTGCAGTTAGGTTTCTAATAGGTTTTCTCTAGGGCAACCAAATGTATCACAGACAATAATCGACATCAAACAGTTGTAAGTTGTTATCTTTTTGTGTCAGGAGTGGAGTAAGTTAGCTCTTTTAAATCCTTTGTGTTCTCCTGGAAGGCTTCTATGAAGGAGCGCTAACTTGTAATTGTTGCTTATGTATTTTCTAATTTATATTTGAGC
>JABWDY010035587.1:3581-14914 GCA_013358455.1 Thalictrum thalictroides | reverse complement strand
GAAGATCTGAACAATAGTGCGCAGATCATTCAAAAGAGCAATGAGTTCCCATTTTAAACCAGAACATTAACCATGAAGAGCATCCACCCATATCTGACAGTCTGTAAACACTACTAAACTACGAACACCTTCACTTTGCGCACATCTTAAGCCTACTTTGAGTGCTAAGCCCTCGGCTTCTTTGGCTGATGCTGCAGAACACAGATTGTTTCCTGCAAAAGAAGGCAGTTGAGCATATCTGCCATAGATAAAACCATAACCTCCAACTGAAGTTTGTTGATTGAAAGCACCATCAATAAGTATTATATACAGTTCACTATTTATGCTTCGACGGATGTTAGGGATGACTACAGAGTCATAGTTTGGTTTGGGTGTGGGTAAAAGAACAGAATGCTTAGAAGCAGTCAAAATCTTCCTGGTAGAAGGTGTTGGCAAGACATTGTTATGAACTACCTCATTTCTATGCATCCAAATGTGGTATGCTATAGTAGCAAAAGATGCAAAGAAGTTATGAAACTCAGTTTTAATATGAAATCTTTGTTTGAAAACATTTAAAATATCAAAAAAAGACTAGTTAGCATACCAGCTTGTGAAGCGAATAGCTAGGTGACTAGCATACCAAAAATTTGAGATTGAGGAGCAAGAGAACAAACAATGCATTAAAGTTTCAGTAGCAGAATTACATTTTGGACATATGTCATTATCTATAATGTGCCTAACATGCAGGACAACCTTTGTAGGGAGACAATTGTGAAGACATTTCTATACAAAAAACTTAGCTCTATTAGGCTCATTTAAACATCAGAGCATGGACCAAAAGGGAGAATGAGAAACAACATTAACATTGTTCAACTTGGAAGAAATCCAGTTGTAGGCAGATCTTACGGAGAAAACACCATTTTTTTTTTCTAGTAACCAAATCCAGTCATCACTTGTACTAGACCTGGACAACTTTATATTAAGAATAACATTTACCTCGATAGGTTGAAACCAATCATTATGGACTGTCAGGTCCCAAGAGAAAGAAACTAGATCGCTTAGATCACAAACCAACATTGAAGCTTCAGGTGGTTGAGGTCCAAAATGTAAATGTTATATCTTGTGAATTGTGACAAACAAGGGTAAAACAGACATTTCACATGTGATATAAAGTTATGAGTCCTTGTATTAGGTCCAAGTTTTATTGTATAAGTGTCCGGAAGGCTTCGGAGCTGAAGACATCAAGAATGGACTCGATCGGCGACAACCGAGCAAAACCGGGCAAAAACCGAGACAAGCAGGTAGGTCAAACAGGCAGGTCGACATTACATGAGTAGACTAAAGACAAGCAAGCAACTAAACCAATTCGAGTCAGTCAACTGAAGACAAACACACAGCAGAAGTCAAGCAGGCAGCTGACAAGCAGGCAACTGGACCTTTTCAAGTCAGTCGACTGACCAAGAGCTACCCCTCCAAACCCTTCAACATCAGTCGACTGATGTACAATGGGAAAATGTGGTTTTTGCCTTCAGTCGACTGACTGACGGGAATTCTGGTTTTTCAGCTCCGGTTCAGTTCTGTTTCCTCCGGTTTTCTTGGTCAAAACCCTATGTTGGTCAATTGACTTTGACCAACGGATCTATTGGGCTTTTGACTATAAAAGCAACACTTGAAGATGGAATTCTCAGGGATTTGGTTAATTTCTTCAAGAACATTCAAGAGAGAAACCCTAGTTTGGTGAGAAAGTCTTTTTGAGAGAAATCATCCATCTTCCTTTCATTCACTCAATCCAATCCTTTCAATCTTTGTGAGAGTGAGTGAATGTTGTGAATGGGTGTTGTATGAACCCATAGTGTGCTTCAGTCTTTCTTCTCTATCAAACCCATAAAGTCAGGTTTTCAAGAGAGAAACCCCTATTACCAAAGGTGTGACCTTAGATGTGATTTCATCTTGTTAAAGACAAGTGAGTGAAAACCCTTGAGAAGGAGTTCAAGGTGAGGAGCTTGGGACTAGCTTCTTCAAACCCTAGTGGATTCTAGGTTAGAGATTTTTGGGAAAAATCTCTACAACTTTCAAGTTAGATCAAATCAACACTAGGTTAGAGATTTTTGTCTTAATAACAAGAGGCGACTTGAAGAGTGGACGTAGGCTTCATTGGTCGAACCAATATACATCTTGTGTTCTTTGGTTTGCTTTCTTGTTCTTATATTCAATCATTTATGCTTAATGCTTGTGGTTAAAGATCAATATCACATACTCACTATCCTCCAATTAGGTAGTTCTTGAACCGGAAGGTGGGAGTGCCTCTTTCACTACCCACCTCAAGAAGTTCTTGACTACTTGTAAAAGTATTGGGTGTTAATAGTCTTAGAGTTTGAATTTTTACAAACTCACTCTCAAGGAGGCATAACCCCAAGGACTAGAGTGAGGTAGTTGTGGTAGAGATTCCAAACAACATTCTTTGTTCATCTCTTCATGCTTTACTTTCCTTATCATGATATCTTGCTTGTTAGTTGATTTCTCTTATGATAGAATTGCTTAGGGTAATCTTTACATTCCGCATCTTTATCCTAAGCATATCTGTAGTTGTATCTATTAGTATCTGTTTCATCAGTTGGGGGTGATATTTGTTAAGTAGTTTTTAAATAGACTATTCACCACCCCCCCCCTCTAGTGCTTGGGCACAATTGTGTAGAAATATCACAAAAGGCTTGGTATCCAGGGGTCACTTCAAATATTAACGGAGTTACCTGTTCCAACTCTAAGAATAAATTTTCTAAAAACTCATTTTTCACTTTTATTAAATTTTTCCAAAAATGAGAAGAAGAAGAAGACACTTTAACATTTAGAAAGGAGCAAGATCTGAAATATTTTTGTTTCAGAATGACAACCCAAAAATCTAATGGATTTTGAAGGATACGCCAACAAATCATAGCAAGTAAAGCTTTTTTTTTGAAAGTAAGAGTTTTTCAGACCCAAACCACAAACACTTTTCTTCAAACAAATAGTGTTCCATTTCAGTAAATGTGCCTTTTTGGTATTGTCACGGCTCCACCAAAAGATGCGGTTTAAGGTGTCAATAACAAGACAAATCATTTTTTGAAAAAAGTTGGGTCTACATAGGGAAAACAGGAATAGCCGACGAAACACTCTAAATGAGAGTGGACCTACCAACTTGAGAAATAAGCTTTACATGCCAATTTTTAAAACGACTCGACATATTAGTAATGACCTTAGAAGCATTTGAGGAATGTGGTTTTAAAAGGTTTAACACAGTTCCAAGGTATGCTGAAGCCCTAGAATCTTGAGAAAATTTTCAAAACTATTAATTAATTTTTGAAATCTTGAAGGGATATTTTTACTAAAATAGATTGAGGATTTTTGAAAATTTATAGAGTGAACTGACAAAGAACAGAAATCTTTGAGGCGGCCTAAGACATAACCACATTCTATCAAATTAGCTCCAAAAAAAAAAATCAGTCATCCACGAAGAATAGATGAGAAATGGGTTGGCAGAGCCTGTTGAGCTTAATGCCATGCAACTTACCATATGTTTGTAATCTAGAAAGAGATGAAGAAAGATACTCCATACAAGTCATGAAAAGAAAAGGAGACAAATGGCACCCTTGGCGGAGACCCCTAGTTGGGTGAATCCTCCTAAAGGGTTGCCCATTTAAATTAATAGAGAAAGAGCTAGTAGAAATACAGTTTTCAATCCAACTATATCAAGTATCGTTGAAATCTAGATCTCTTAACATTTTTTAAACAAAGCACCATTCAACCCGATCAAAAGCTTTATGCATGTCTAACTTAATTGCTACACATCCCTGAATACCTTTTTTTTGTTTAATTTTTTTGAGAAATTCATGCCTAAAATGGTACTTCATGAATGTAGTTTGGAAAGGAGAAATAAACTTTGTTAGAAAATTTTTGAAATGATTTGCTAAGACTTTTGCAATAATCCTATAAAGAACATTTACCAAACTGATAGGTCAAAAATATTGGATTTTCGAAGGATTTGGCTGCTTTGAAGTAAAGTTATATTAGTATGGTTAAGATCATGCAAGGGTGCATTTTTGTCGTAGAATTCTTTGAGGACATTAAAAACATCATTTTTGACACACTCCCAATTTTTTTGGTAGAAACCAGGTATGAATCCATCACCCACAGGAGCCTTATTGGGTTTCATATCGAAAAGGGCACCTCTAATTTCCTCAATGTCAATTGACTGAGTCAGAATGCAGTTATCAATATTAGACATGATGCAATGAATGTTATGTTGAGAGTGAGCAGGTAAAGGCAAAGCATGTGATGAGTACAAATTATGAAAGAAGGACTCAATGTAAACACCAATCTCAGGTCTAGTATGTATCCAATCACCCGAATCATTTTGCAAGCATAAAATCCTATTTGTATTTTTTCTACGAATAGTAGAATTATGGAAGAAATAAGTGTTTTTGTCCCCACAATTTAAAAACATAGATCTTGACTTGTCCCACCAGTATTTTTCCTCAATATTGGAGAGCTCATTAACAAGAGAAAGTAAGTCCTTCTCAGCACAAATCAAAAACTCAGTTGGTGGTTGTGTTTGCAAATAACCAATAAGCTTGAAAAGCTTTTCAATATCAAATTTCAACCTATGAAAGTAAGAAGAATGCCATTCAAAATAACCTTTCTGTTATAAATGCTAGTGTGGATGTCAAACCCACTTTCCAAGCATTTTGTATAACTTGATGAATCATCTTCTAGGTGTCAAGAGACATATTGATGTGGCAACATGAGATGTTGCATGTGCATGGATGAGCATCTATATATACCTATGTACTTAAGAGTGTAACATGAAAAAATAAGTAATAATGTTATATGTCTCTTACTCCGTCTACATCCATCTCTCAATAGTAATATATTTCTTTGGTTTTCATTATCTCTCTGTATCATCATTATCAATTGATGATAATGAAGCTATCCATCCACATCTTTCTCTCTTTCTCTATTACTACCATCGTTATATACTTAATGTATATTCTGTATCAAAAGCTATACTCCTATCTCTTTACTCCTCAATAACTATATTGGTTTAAGCTTTGGTTTATTAAACTTTCAAATATTTGCAAGTTTTGAAAAACAATTTAAAACAGGCATGTCCGAAGAAACATCATTCCAGGAAGCATTAATTACTTCTATGCACATTTAGTTATCAAGCCAACATATTTAAAGAAAAAAGGTTTTGAAGTTTTGTCCAAGACTGGTTGAAAGTCAAGGTGAACCAAGCTGTGATCCAATTTGAGAATAGTGTAGGTATGAAAAATGGCATGAGGGTTGGTTACAGACCAGTTATGGTTTGCATACACTTTGTCAAGTCTTGATTTAGCAAGTCTTTGAAGACACTGCCCATTTTTCCAAGTATAGGTAACCCCCGAGAAAAAAACATCAGTGAGGTCGAAAAAGCTAAAAAGATTTTTTAAAGCTCTAGATGAGGGAAAATTCCTAATCAGAAGATTCCATTTCTCCCATTGGTAAATTGTTTCGTTGTAGTCGCCCATTATAATCCAAGAAACATTGTCAATATTAGAACCACAAGAAAACAAACTATTCCAGAAATCCAAACGATCAATAGGACTAGCATGTGCATGAATAAAAGTAACAAAGGTAGACAAATTGTCAATAGGGTGTTTGATGAAAACATGAATGCAATGATGATTTTGTGAATGAATAGAAATATTTAAATTATCATTCCACAAAACCCATAAACCCCCTTTGAGACCAATAGAAGGTTGTATGACAGTTTTGAAAAGGAAGATTTTTTATGCGACGGATACTTTGAGCATAAGATGTTTTTGTTTCCATTAAAAACACTAAATCAGGATGATGAGCGAAAACCATATGTTTAAGATAGTTAATCTTTGACTCCTTACCACTACCTTTTAGGTTCTATGAGAAGAAAATCATACTTACAATGAACAGAAAATGACCAAAGAAATAAAAATAGAAGGACACAATGTTGTTCACTAAGATTGTAAAATTGCAAAAGATTTAAGGGTCATTTAGGTTTAGATCACCGAAAGTTAGTACTAATTAGGCTTTAGCCATCAATTTTGAACCAAAGTTCAAAAAAACCCGGTTGAACCAGATTTTTTTCATAAATACCTAAATTACCCCCGAAAAAGAGCTCCAAACCCTAATTAGTACTAACTTCTGGTGGCCAAAACCTAAACACATAAAATTTAACAAACATATCCAACGAACCCTAATTTTTTTGACAGGGGTATTTCAGTCTTTTGAAAATATTGATGGGTTCAGGTGACGGTTGATGGCTAAAACCTAATTTCAAAAGAAAAGAGCTCTAAAACCTAGTTAGTACTAACTTCCGATGGCCAAAACCTAAATCACCCAAAATTTAATGAAACTAAAAACCAGATGTAATTTTGTGTAAACAAAGAGTTTGAACAGACCTGAACCTCCAGGATATGGTCATCAAAAGCTCCCCTTTTTCGAGTTGACTCTCGTGTTGGTATATGTTCTTGTACAATATAAGCATGGTGAGAGCTCTCACTATCCATGATAGATGAAATCTCCTTCTCATATGAGGTGACCCTAGGATTACTTTCAATTTCAGTTTCACAACAAATCTTTTGTTGTTTCGTTTCCAACTCTTTCTTTTTGAACGACAAGTCTTCATCGTCTCTAACCCTCTTGATTGCTTGTTTTCTAGGGCTTGGTGGTCCACAATTTACAGCTACCACCCTGTCGATGTTATTGTCAAAAAGTTTTACTAAAGCAGATCCAGATGAGGTAGTTCTTTGCATGCTGATTGGGATATTCTTGGATATAAGTTTAGCTTGAAGAAACTTTGCGGGGTTTTGTAAAGGGTTTGAAGATGATGATCTCTTTGGTTTGTATTGCTTGATTTGAGATGATTTCGAGGTAGGTTGAGTATAAATGGTTTGTTGTGTTGGTGTTGAAATAGAGGAATTCTGTGGATTTGATGAATCCACCTGGAGGTTGTTGTTTGAGGTGAAGACAAAAGGGGATAAGTCGAGTTGTCAGAGGATGGCAAGTCGGAGTTGTTTGGGTCTGTGAGGAGTGAAGAAGTTGACAGTGGATGGAGTTCATCTTGTTCATTGTTTGATGAATTTGATGAATTCTGTGGATTTGAAATAGAGGAATTCATTGTTCATTGTGTTGAAATAGAGGAATTCTGTGGATTTGATGAATCCACCTGGAGGTTGTTGTTTGAGGTGAAGACAAAAGGGGATAAGTCGAGTTGTCAGAGGATGGCAAGTCGGAGTTGTTTGGGTCTGTGAGGAGTGAAGAAGTTGACAGTAGATGGAGTTCATCTTGTTCATTGTTTGAAATGATTGGAGAAGAATCTGTAGTAGGGGTATCGTGAGGAATTGGAGATGTTTGGTGAGTGAATTTTGGGTGTGTGGAAGTTTGTTGCAGATAAGTAACCTATGTTTGCAGAGTTGTTAGAGAATTTGGTTGCAGAGATTTGGGATGAGAAGTTTGGGTTGGTGAAGAAACGTGGTTTGAAAAAGTAATTTGAACATGAATTTGAGAAGTTTCAGGAAGTGAAAGAGATGTCCACGTTACGAAGCAGATGAAAGAACCAGTTGGTTTGTCTTTGGGCCCAAGGTAACAACAGGCCCTTGAAGAAGTTATTTATGGTCTTCTGAAAGACTTGGTGAGGAAGAAACTTCTCTAAGTGCCTGAATCTCTGAATCAATGGTATTCGTGGCATCCACTTGCATAGGCTAAACAGTAAGCATTTGTCGTCCAATTTCTAAAATATTATCTGTTGAAGGTGAAGATTCACGAACAAGGGTTTCAATTTCATCGGTGAACCTATCGAAACTAACAACACATGATTCTGGAACAAAACCTTTAATGGAGACTGAGGATCTTATTGTTGCATTTGTTTAGTCCTTTGGGTGGATGCTGATCCTATCTCCACATTTGGTCCATTCAGGACCCAATTTCCCACAATTATAACAAAAAAAAAGAAGTTTCTCAATTCTTGTAGGAAACAATCGCTTCTGTTTGGTGGGATTCAAGTAATCAATCCCATTTGAGAGAGGATGTCTTGTATCAATAATAACCTTTATACGCAAGAAAGTGTAAATGTTATATCTTGTGAATTGTGACAAACAAGGGCAAAACGGACATTTCACATGTTATGTTATATTATGAGTCCTTGTATTAGGTCTAGTTATTGGTGTTCAAGTGTTCGGAAGGTTTTGGAGTTGAAGACATCAAGAATGGACGCGATCGGCGGCAACCGAGCACACTCGGGAGTCAAGCAGGCAGCTGGACTGATGTGGAGTCGACTGATGTTAAAGGAAGACCAGACATGCCATAAGGTTAGTCGACTGACCCTTTGGAGGGGTGACTGGACTTTTAAGGTCAGTCGACTGACATGCAATGTTTCAGTGGCAGTTTTGTGATTAAAGGGTCAGTCGACTGACTAACGGGAATTCCTGGTTTTCAGCCCGGTTTGGTTCTTTTCACTCCCGGTTCACTTGGTCAAAACCCTAGTTGGTCAACTGACTTTGACCAACGGATCTTTTAGGGTTTTGACTATAAAAGCAACATAACAAGAGGATTTGCTTAAGGATTTTGTTCATTTCATCAAGAGCTTTTAAGAGACAAAAACCTATTTTTGCGAGAGAAGTTTCAAGAGAGAAATCATCATCTTCCTTCCATTCACTCATTTCTATTCTTCCAATCCAAGTGAGGTTGAGTGAATGATTGTATGTGGGTATTGATATAAACCCATTGAGTGCTTTATCTTCATCTCTATCTACTCATTTAGTGAGTTCTTCAAGAGAGATAAAAACCCAAATTGTTCTTCAACAAGATTGGTGGAAAACCCTAGATTGTAAATTTAGGTTAGGGTAATTGGGACTACACCTTACTTCAAAACCAAGAGGTGGAATCTTGGTTGAAGACTAAGGGACTTGTCTTCATTTCTTTCAAGTTGTAATCCAACACTAATGGGAGTGGTGTAGTGCTAGAGGAGGTTCACCTTAGCTTTTGGATTCTTAATACAAGGGAGTACTTGGAGAGTGGATGTAGGCTTCATTGGCCGAACCACTATAATCTTGTCTTGTGTGGTTTGCTCTCTTTACTTAAGTTTCTTATTTGCTTTGTTGGAAATCTCTACCTCTCATCAAACCAATCTTCTAGTTGATTTGTATTGTGGTCGAGGAAAGGGTGAGAGTGCATCTTTCTCTACTCACCCCCTCAACACCACAACAAAGCAAGAATTAGAGTTGGATTACTTAGTTCATTGATTAAGGTTGATTTACTCATTTTATTCTAGTTGAACAAGTATCTAACGACTAGGAGGTTGTGTTGATACTTAGTGAGAGATTGAAAACTAACACCATAGTTTTTCATCATATCGTTATATGTGTGTTGGTTTTACTCTTGTGTGTATCTTGCATAGGATTATCTTTTATATTCCGCATTTGTTTATCCTAAGCATATTAGTTAATGTCAGTTTACTATGAATAAGTGACAGTTTGCTTTTGTGTTATCTCTTAGGGGTGATCTTTGTTAGTATATTTTTAAATAAACTATTCACCCCCCTCTAGTGTATTGGACACCATTGTGTAAGGAATATCAATTGGTATCAAAGCCGAGTTGCTCAATCAAGGTTTCAAAACCTGAGAAAACGATCCATACACGATGATGTCCACAGAGGGTAGTGATGTAAACAAACCACCCTTGTTTGATGTTAAAAATTATACTTTCTGGAAAGCTAGGATGAAAATGTTCTTGAAATCACTTGATCCTTTGTGTTGGGATGTGGTAGAAAATGGTTTTGCAGGACCCAAATTCACCTCTGTTGTAAATGGAGAGCCGGTCACTTCACTGGCACCTATCGACACTTGGTCAGTTGCTGATAAAGCTAGATTTCATGCAAATGCTAAAGCTCTAAATGGCATTAACTGTGGTATTTCACCTGAAGAGTTCAAGTCCATCATGACCTGTGAAACAGCTAAGGAAGCTTGGGATATCTTGGAACTCTCTCATGAAGGAACTACTCAAGTGAAGGATTCCAAGCTACAAATGCTGACTAGTGAGTTCGAAAGGATGAAGATGGAGGACTCAGAAAAATTTGGTGACTTCTGGTTCAGGTTACAGGACTGCACCAACTCCATGTGGGGTCTTGGACAACAAGTGGATGATTCTGTTATAGTGATCCTAAGGTGACAGCCATAGAGGAATCTAAAAATGTTGGGAAACTTGACTTAAAGGAATTGGTTGGCTCTATCCAAACCTTTGAGATGAAGATTGCTCCGAGAACTACTAAAGAAGACAAGCCTATTCCTGAGAAGTCTATTGCCTTTAAATCCTCCACCTCCGATGAACAAAATGAAGATCTTGTACTAATGGTCAAGAGGATGGGTAGGATGTACAGAAATAGCAAGAACTTTGTCAGAAACCAGTCTACCTCTTACAACACAACGAACAAGAGCACTCCTAGGTTTGACAGAAAGAAGAGCCAGGGGTCTGATGATAAGAAGTGCTACACTTATGGAGGCACTGGGCACATATCTACAGTGTGTCCCAGTAACACCTCCAGACCCAAGGCAATGAAGGCAACTACTGAATCAGAGACTGATACTGAAAGTGACTATGATTCTTCAGAAGATGAGGGTTCCTCCTCTAAGAAAGTGTTGATGGCAATTTCTGAGTCTAAACCTGTGATCTCAGGTAAAGACGATGGAGATAGTGATTCAGAGGGTGATTCTGAAGATGATGAGTTACAATTGGCCTACAACGAACTTTATGAAGAATTCAAAAAGGCCGCAAAGAGACTTGAGAGCAACAAAATCAAAATCAATGATCTAAGTGAAAAGTGTCAGTTGCTTCAAGTTGAGAAGGATGGACTTGAAGATCAAGTCACAAATCTTAAGTCATCCTTACAATCTATCTCTGAGGAGAAAGAGACTTTGTCTCAGGAGCTAAAGAAAATAAAGATATCATTTGGGAAGTCTGCTTCCATTCCTGAGACATTTAGTCTAGATCATCTCTTGAAGGTATCAAGGAGTATTCATGATAAGGCCGGATTAGGATACATGGGTTCTAAAGCTTCTCAGAATTCAGTAGCAGGACATGGATTAAGTTCACCTCAGAATGTCAGGAGTTGTTACTATTGTTGTCAGCCAGGACATATTCAGAGATTCTGCAGGAAAAGACGAGCTGACAAGAAAATAAGAAGGGTAGCCTGTAACGCTCCGGGATTTCGTCCTCGCTCATCCCGGTGCGTCGAGCACCATACCGGTCCCTAATGTCAATATTGTCCCTCTTTAGTCACTGCGGGCTTCCAGCAGTAGAGGGTTTTA
>JABWDY010035549.1:0-12942 GCA_013358455.1 Thalictrum thalictroides | reverse complement strand
TCGTTCTCGTAATCGAGTCTATTCGAACAAGAAAAACAATCGATTTCTTGTTTCATTTGCAGCTTCTCAAGAAGATTCTGTAAGTACTATTTCAATTTCATCTGAGGATTCCATTTTTCTTATTGAGTTTGAATTATATCTTTTAAGTTTTTGTTTTATGAATTGTCAATTACATTGTTTAATCTTCTAATTCTAGATTAACAAAAGGTTTATACAAAGATTTTATTTTTTTTCAATTTCCATGTGAATGTTGCTGGATGTTGGTAGTCGTCCGTCCCCGTTGGTGCTGTGTAAAGATAATTGCCATCATTTTAACTATGTCAAGACTTAAGATTAACTCTTCTGATTAGCTATGGATTAAAGGTTGCCAAAATATATTCCGTTATAAGAAAAACAAAGTGTTTTATCACATTGGTATTCTGTTAGCAATTTGTCCTCTTTGATTGTATTTTGACGTCCTTAGAGATCTTTTTATCAAATATAGTAAATATTAGTATTCTTGACTCTGAAATTTTTTATTCAGAAGCATGCAGATATTGAAGTGGAAAAGGGGAAGAGTGAGGTTGACGCAGGAGCTAATGAATCACAAGAAGCGTGGGAGCGAATGCTGGATTCATTTAAGGAACAGGCTGTAAAGATGCAAGGCATGTCAAAAGAAGCATACGAGGAGTACTCTAAAAAAGCGGTGGTTATCCTGAACGAAACTTCAAAGAATTTGAAAATTCAAGCAGAAAAAGCAAGCCAAGATCTGAGTGTACTTGCGAAAGAAATCAGTGAAGAAAGTAAGGAGTACCTTTCAGAAGCAGCAAATAACTCTCCTGAAGAAATGAAGGATATTGTGGTAACATTTGCCTCCGCAACAGATGATTTGAAGGAAGTCTCTAAAGTTCGGGACTTTTACCTCGGGATTCCATATGGTATGAAACATGCATTTCAAGTTGATATACATTTTTATGTTTAATTGGAAGTATTTCCCCAATTATATGTGATTCATAATTTATATAATATTGACTAGGTTGAACAATGGTTGATGCATAGGATCATATTTTAAAATTCATGTTATGAGTTGTTATGTTGTTTTCTTATGTCTTTCCTAAATTCCTCTTGTTAAGTTAAAATCACATTAGTGGTATTTTAATTAATAAATTGATGAAAAAAATAAGATTTTCTTAATGTTTTATACATATATGATATGATCTCATTTTCTTGTTATGCCTGTAATGATGCGAAGTGGCAAGTTTGCTCTCTCTCCTCTTGATGATTTTTTTTATTGTGAATTGACGTTTATATTGTATGTTTTTTTTTCCTATTTTTTACTAGCGACACCACAGAGATGTGAGGTCATTTGCATCTTTTCTTTTCTTTTCTTTTTTCGAATTCACACAGGGCAGCATACTATGTGCAGGAGCAATTCTTTCTGTCGGAGGTTTTCTCTCCTTCATGATCACAGGAAGCACTTCTGCTATCAGGTTTGGTGTTATCCTAGGTAGTGCTCTGTTGTTTTTCAGTATATCAAGTTTAAGATCATGGAAGAAACAGGAATCATCTAGTTTGGCTTTGAGAGTACAGACAGGTATGTATTTCCACTAAATTTAATCTCTTTCCATTTGTACATTATTTTAATTAATATTTCTGCTTTAAATATTGATTCATGTCTTAATGTTTTCTTATTGTAATTTTGGTCTGCAGCAATAGCGGCTCTAATCTTTCTAAGGCAGCTACGTGTAGTATCTCAGGTAGAGGTTTCTAAATCATGCAGCTCCAGGTTACTTGAGTGAAAAAATAGTTTTAGTGGTAGTTGACTTTTAGTTTCTGCTCATCTTAAAAGTTGTGTGTGCCAGTTTCTGAATGTTCTTTCCTTTTGTTGCAGAGAGCAACAATTTCGAGTTCCTTTACGACCTTGATCAGGTTTTGTGATGCTATATACTGTTTTCTGAGTATTTTTAGATGTACAATAAGAGATTCTTGTTTTATTAGAGAGAGAAGAGTAGTTTTTGGTGTGGGCAATACTAGTTGTTCAATCACCATGGCTTGCTGCTTTATATTCACCAAAAAAATATCCATAATTAGTTTATTGAAGTACTTGGTTCAACAATTTTCAGGCCCACTCTATTATTCTAATTTAATTGCTGTATTAATTGTCATCATTTTTCCCATCTTTATCCATAAATTGTCTATGAAAAGTACTTTATAGTATGTCCAAGATGTAAATATGTAATTAGCTTCATACAATATTCTCACTTAGGTTGTAAAAGTGTTGGAGACTTGGAGCATCGCAGGCTCTAGATTTCACTAGAAGCTTGGACCTTGGAATTATATCTTAATGGGCCCAAAAAGAAACCTCCATTTTCATGCATAGTTTGTGTTTAGAGTGTTAGTAAAAATTTCGTATAGCAAAATTTTACATGTGGGACACGTCAAATACAATGAAATCATTGCTGTTTTTTTTGTTTGCATTCGTGAAGATGTGTTTAAGTATGAACAACTATGTTCCATTCCTGAATGCATTTGTGTTGTGCTTGTGCATATGATTCACATTTCACAGACCCTGTGGTATTTGGAGATTTTGGTCATTTATAAATCTAATTTTTTATTCTTTATCTGAAAGTTTTATACTCTCTTTACCCGATCTATGTTATTCTGACACAAGTATATTAATCTTGCAGTGGTGCAATGGTGATGTTCTATCTGTATAGGATCACAGTAGATGGTGATAAAAGTAAAGGCCTGGATTTCAAAGGTGGATCAGAAAGTTAGTTCACTATGCAGAGTAAGTATGTTTGACTATTTTTACAGTGTACAAACCTTGCCTCAGTGTCTTATCACAGAGTAATCACAAGAATGTCATTGACTGGAACTACCGAAATGTTACATTTTAACGATATTCTTCTTACCAGCATAATATCCGCCACAAGTCGTCTTTGTTACTGAGTTCATAACACACCCACACACACACACAAAATGGCACAATCAAGAAAAAGGAGTGTCTGGGGAAATTTTAATTTTTTTTATACCGAAAACTGAAGAAACAAATATAAAGGAAAGAAGAATGGGAAAACAAAATTTTCAATATGTTTTGAAGGTAGATATTATATCTAATGGAATGTTGTAACTATTATTATTTTTTTCCCCACCTAAATTCAGTGACTGAACATATGTGGCCATAAAATTAAGAAAAAACATCTCTTTTCAGAAAACGGATTTTTAAGCGCTAGTCATACGACTCATACCAACATTGAGAAGATAAACATACTAAATTACTAATTTGTAGGCTTTGTTAGGAACTGTAAGTTCTGTTAGATCTACATTAGGCTAGACCAATGGTGGTTCAGATTCAGTCCAATAAATTGAGATTGCATTTGAAGGGTTGATCACAAACTTGAACCAAAACCCCAAACAATTAGATCTAGTCAGACTTCTGATTTTACCTTTTCTTTTATGAGCCCAAATTCATCACTAACTCTTCTATGTCTCTCTACTGTCACAAAGAAGCAAATGAGAGAATGAGTTTGGACTGTTTCTTGCAAGGGACTTTTATTTGGAGTGGTGATGACTGATGACCATTACTTCTATCTCGGTCTCCGGTACTAGTGGGTTAGGAGAAAAGTTCTGAATCTGTAACACTAGCATTTATATAGAGTCAATGCAGGAATCTCCTCACAAAGAGAAATATTGGATATTAAAAAATAATCAATGTAATTCAAGGGTCACCTATCTCAGCTGGTCAAGTCTATTGAATTTAGGTGTAAAATGTGTCAACATCCTTTCCCATTCTCTTGTAAAAAGTGTAAAGGAATAATACATTCCTTGTCATATTAGAATTAGAGTAACTTATCTTATTCTGTTATGAGTGCTGTTCTATTTTTAGTAGGTTACTCATTTCTGTTTCTGCCTAACTGTACCAGGTGCAGGGGAGTGATTCATAACTGCTGCAACAAATTACATGTTCACTGAAGAATTGGATAAATGTACGCTTGGTTTATATGTATTTCACATGTATCTTAGTTGAACCCAATAATATTAACTTCAGGAGGAAAGGAGTTGCACACTTGCATAGAAATATGGAGAGGCTTGTACAAATAAGTGCACACATTTGTTTCAGGCTTTACATTTCTTTCTTTGAATGTTTCAAAATAGTTGTGATGGGTAGGGAATGATGGCCCAGTTTGTCATTTTTTTTTCATGTGGAAATCGATTTTCGTACCTATTAAATTTGAGTTAAAATCAACTGCGGAAATGAAAATGAAACTTTTCGGAAGTGCAGAACTTCAGTCTTACTTTCCTCGAAGCACTCTGGTTTGATTGGTTCTCTTTTATGCCCTGCAATATAGTGCAGAAAATTGTCAAGACTAACCATGGTAGAGGGTTTTAAATTGTTATAGTTGTCATTAAAGAACTCTCGCTGGATGTGGATGGGGTAAGAATGCAAGATATATCTTTAGTCAGTAGTTCCAAAAGGTCCCACTTTGCATCATCTTAAATTGGGTTGCTGCAGCCTCCTGCCTAGACACAACCACAATACTTGACATTCTTGCAGTCCCTTTAAACCCTAATCTACCAGTAACTTCTTGTTTCTCTCTAACTGAGGACATTAGTTTAATTGGAGGATGATTCAAAGGTATAAACATTTTTTTTTTTTTTGAGCTTGCCTTAATTGCTTAGTTTAGCATTATTCGTGAGTCATGTTTAAACCTCCACCCAAATGGCTCTTGGAAGCTTGTGGTTTCAATGTTGTTGGAAACAAATAATGAATAGAAATAGCACTTCCCTCTATTTCGCCTGTGAGTTGTAAATCCCATAATCAGCATATAAAGTGGCCCTATAGAAAGGTATGTCATCTCCTGTTGGAAGTTGGAAAACAAACTGAACAGGAGTTTCAGATGAGCCATTCTCTCCTTAATCAGGCTGTTGCGACTAATCCAGGAAACTGTGTATGAGAGAAGTCAGAGAACATGCTAGGATGGTACAACTAACAAAATGAATAGGTTAGAGACTTCCACAGATTTTCTTCAATCGGCATCTGTAGACAGTACTCACTGTCATTAGCATTGTAACCATCAAACCCAATACCTTTTGTGTTCTTTCTTATAGTTATGATTAATGTGAAAGAATGTTGTGAAGTTGTGATGATGCATGGACAGCACTAAAATGCATATTGGAATTGGTATAGTCAGGATTTTGTTGCAATGCTATTTCTGTGCATGAGATGCATTAAGAACATTAGTGTAAAATCCAATAAGAATACCTGATTGAGATTAAATGAAAACATGGGTAAATAAATCAATATATGAAGTTGAGAGTATACTGTCAAGATCAACCTATAAGCCCAGTAGAAAAATAAAATTAAGATTTTCAGGGTCTTGTCAGTGTCAAGGTCTATTTCTTGGTTAGTATTACATTGGATTTTTACCAGCTATATATTAATCTGTGATAACAATTAATGAAAGACTTGCCCCTGTGGGATCCTTTCAACATTTCATGTCATTATCATGTCACCCTGTGCGAAAGGCTAGTTGATGAGCAGAAAAATATCATCAAAATCCATCCCACGCATAAACAAACTTGTACGGTGTGAGAAACAAGAGGATAAAAAAGAACAAAAGTTCCTACTGTCTCTTGTGGTGAGATCCGTGTATTAGGTTCAAATATACATGGGATAAACACATACATACACGTACATAAGACCTTCCATTCACAGAGAGCGACAGCAGCAGCACCAGCAATACAATACAACTGACGGGAAGAAAGACAACCTCTGACCTACTTAGTGGGAGAAGCAACTTCGATATGCATGTATTTGGTCTTGGTCAGCCAATCTTTTCATTGATGAGCTTTCAGATGTCCCCGTGGGACACATGATTTGGTACCTCTGCCTGGTTATCCAACGGCATGTATTGTGCCATGATAGCCCGGATTTCAGAGTCCATATATCTCTGCATACAAATTCACTTAATATTATGAAAAGTAAAAAGAACACATGCACAGATGGATATAAATGGTTATATATATATATAACAACAAAGTACGACATACCCGGATTCTGTATTTGTAGACAGCATAACCACCAGCCCCTGCAGCAGCCAAGACGAAAAAAATGACCAACACAAAGCTCCAATTAACGTGAGTGTTGCTCTCTTGACCTGCATCATCCAATATGGAAAAATTAAAGCTATATTTAAGGACAGAGAGATAGAAAAATGGAGAGATGATTCGCTGGGATGCTTACCGATGCATGTGTCGTGCTCGTGCATGTACAGCGAATTACCACTGCAGCTGCATTCGTAACTTCCCCATGTGTTCTTGCACTTGCACTCAGAACACTGGCATGCAAGCCTCTCCTTGCATTCATCCACATCTGAAACAAAATACAAATAGCATTAGTATTTTGAGTCAGAAACCAGTAACTTGTTTCCATATTTATGATAAATTATAGTAAAGATGAAGATAGCATACAAGTATGCATGGGAAAGCATATGTAGCCACTGTTTGGATAAAGAGATTTATCGCAGATGAATTTTTTATCTTACAACTAGAGTCCATCAAAATAAATCAAATAGTTCTAAGTTCTAACATATCCAACCATGTCAATTCACTAATGACTAATTTCAAATATTTGTCCATTAGAAAAGGAATGCAATTTCTGCCTACCCTATCAAACAAACAGAAAAAAGGGTAGTCCATCCTTCTTTGATACACAGTTACACACTCTTGATACAAGGAAAAGTGAACTCTCTAAAGATGATGGCAAATGTTGTTCAACCTAACCTAACAACAAAAAGGGTAGTTCACAGAGAGGAGGGTTTCCCCAATTTTCGCTGACAACTCAGACACGCCTAATTGGTCCACCTTAGGCACACAGTGGAAAGGCAGGGAACAGGTAGTGCACTTACACATTAACCTATAGCACATTTAGTTATCTAAATAGAATGGGATTTCACTTTTAGGGAATAGAGACACAACATTGAAGAGTGGTAATTAATCAACTCCCACTCACTTTCAGGTAATGGAATTCTATGTAGATACGCCATACGATATTAATAAAAATCATGCAAATACCAACATAATGTAAACGAAGACTTCAAGTAAAACAAAATCCTAAAATGTTCACCATTGATTCCATATGGAGGAATACTATTAGCTATACCAGAAAATTCAGTCAACTGTGAAGTCAGTTTACTTCTAGGCTTCTAGCTCATTAAAATTGTCTTACATCCACCCGTAAAGTTAATTTAAAAACAAAATCTCTAACCCAGTCTTACATCTTACATGACACCATATTAAGGAATGCTAGAAGGCAACGCACAAATGAGTTGCATATGCCAGCACACCAGAATATACATTTTCTTTTAACTTGAAGTTGCAACATTCAAGTACACTTTTGGAACCACAGAAAAGGAGCCTTTTAGTGAGGTGGCAATGACATCTATGCAACTCATTTGGTGCATTACCTACGAGTTTCTAATCTAAAGCAAATAGATAATCACAAACCACCAGAGAGCTAAATCATCCCATACCAATTTTGACATAGGTTTTCAAATAACGAAGAAGAGGAAAAGGACAACGGTAAATTCAAAAGTACCAACCATCACACGTGTTAACTCCATCGCCCTTAAATCCTTGGGGACATTTGCAGCCTTTAGAATTGTTATCCTGAAGAACCATTTCAAAGTTAATTAATGTACAACAACCACAAAGTCATTAGAATATACTAGTTGCATCGAACCACTTACTACGCATGCAGAATAAGTCCGTCCATCTTGGGTCTTCTTCCAACAACCCCCATTGTTTATTTCACAACGTAGAGCTCCGGAAGCTGTTAAATAATATATAAGCACATAAATTTTTGCATAGACTGGTCGCCCTCACGAATATAGTAAATAAATTTATTTATGATCAATACTATTTAACAAATACCTTCACAATGGGTATAACCATCGCCAACAAACTGTACACCTTGCACAACAGGGCACTCACACACTCTCCCTCGAAAAGTATCCTAAAAGAATATACAAGTAACCACACAATATAAGATTAGAACATTATAAACACAGATATGGCTGAAAACACATTCAATAGGATTTGAGATGACTCTTCCTACTTCAACTGAACCACAAAAGACAGTATGAAGATATCGATAATCACAATAGAACATTATAAACACAGATATGGCTGAAAACACATTCAATAGGATTTGAGATGACTCTTCCTACTTCAACTGAACCACAAAAGACAGTACGAAGAAATCGATAATCACTTTTATTCTTTCTATATATAAATAAACCTTTTATTCTTTTTATATATAAATAAACATAAACATACAATGGGGAAGAGTACAGATAATGAGGTAAGGTCCAATATACTTTTTAAACCACTTGAATGAAAAGCCGAAAAAACTTAGAAGATTAATGTATAGATAAAACATAAAGTACCTTGCATGCACTAATGTTAGCGGCCTTATCATGCCAACATCCTCCATGGTTCTCCAAGCACTCATTGGTTTCAATCCCTATACATATCAAATAAAATATAAGGTGAATACAAGCTCCTCAATCTAACATTTCTAGACAAACTCTATTTCATGACAGATTGAGTGTTGCCGTCTGGAACATGAATGGACCTCAGATAAGAACTAAATAATGTGGTTCAATCAGGTAAAATGGTACATATGTCTGGAATCAGGACATACACATGCCGTATTGGAACAAAAAAGTGATGTTGGAGATAATGGAATTCAGCAAAAATACAAGTAAATAAAGAAAGGACATGTCCATGTATTTCAGCTTACCGTCACTTAAACAAACTGTTGGCTCGGTAGTTTCTTGAAAACCTGCACATATGGCTTTCAACACTGCTCCTTTGTCCAACTTACCTGGAATATAATCCAAAGCAATCGTTAGAAGCACAGAATCAATGATAATAGCAAGGGCCAACCAAAATACGTAAACCAAAAGCATTTCCAACCTCTATATTGTCTGTTGTTAATAACAAGAGTAGGCAATATGGTCACATCTCCTCGGGATCCTTTACCAATCTAAAATCAGGCACCCACAAGAGCGGTAAAGCATCAGTACGTATTTAAGTCCAAATTAAACAAAACACAAAGGTAGACAGATAAGGTCAGTCAATGAACATAGGAACATCTAAAATGATCTATATAACTAACCTGAGCATCCTGTTCAGCTTTAAGTACCGGATTCTCCACATCTGCTTCAGGGTCTCCGATACATTGATCTATCTTCTTGAGGTCAAGACCTGTTAATATACTCAGTGAAATTAGTAACAGTTTAGAGATTACTTGACCAACATTACATACCTTAGGAAGCATAAATCGTGAAGAAACTAAATCTACAAAATAAGTAAATAGAGATGAATTTTATGAAAAGAAACAAAAGACTGAGGATTAACAAACAAATAAAAAATAGGCAAGCCTGTTCAGACTTCACATTTGGAAAGTCAAAAACACTTCTGTGGCTTGGGAGTAACAATATGTAGAAGGAAACTACTTTAACCATTCAAAGAACAAGAGTATCTCGTCACACTGACAAAATTTGATAAAAGCAGGGGGGAAAAAGTCCCAACTGTTGAGAGTAAAAAGTAACTGAACCTATTGGGGATAAATACAAGGCGGAAAATAGTAATGGTTTATGTTTGAACAAGGATGGGAATCTTCTGATGATCCAATTTCTATTACACATGATGTGAGTCACAGGATTGTCATGTGAAATGTAGCTCAAGAACGTTACACAATTTCCTATAGACATATAAACATTATGATATATATCCATGAAAAACGAGAGCTTTAAGCCTTTAACATACCCAAAGACTTGATGACTTGATCTGCACACTCCTTGGTATACTTCTTCTCCTTCATTGGGCATCGGATGGCAAAGTCAGTTACATAGTCCCACCAAAGCCACGATTTGCCACTTTCATTAGCAACTTTATATAAACAAGCCTGGCGTAGATTCTGCACCACAACATCCTTGCCATCATAACCTCTACTAAAATCCTGCTCAGGATCTGGAGCACAATATCTCCCATGATTGATGCACTGAGACTTGCACTGCTTGCTCAAGATGAAGGCTTCAGGGCAGTACCAAGTGATGTAATGTGGAGTGAACTGAGTATAACCTTTCTGTTCAAGTATCTGAGCAGCTCCTTTAAAGTTCTTAACGAAATCAATCTGGCTTTCACACTTTGGTCCACACTCGTCATTACTGTTGGTCCAGAATTCATACTCAACCCTTTCATCAGGATGAGGGAGTGACTCCCTCCAATCCAAATTAATATTAACCATATCTCCATTTGCTAGAGCTTTCTTAATACTATCCCCAAAAGTTTTGCTAATAAGTGCAGCTGGGATAGTAATATTCTGTAGATAATCAGCATGCGAATTATCTTCTTCAGGTGTGTCCATTGTGATCAAAGGTTCAACCTTATCATCCGCAACGAGTATTGCAGCTGCACCAGCACTTTGTGCATTCCATGCCTTTAATGTAAAGTAGCAATCTGCCCATATTCACATGCCAACACTCTTAAGTCTTAACCAATTCGATAAACAATAAATCAAAGTTAATAACCATAAGAGACATTACATTTTAAATAGAATGTCATAAAAAAGGTTAATTTAACATAATTTTACAAATAACTAGGATAATATAGCATCAAATTAAATAGCTAATAATTGCATCATACCTCCTCTATCAGCAAGAATAAAAGTTGGAAGAGCACCAGGCCTGGATTTAACCGACGCATCCTCATCAAACGCCTTACATGCCTTTTGATTAGCTTTAGGATAAACAACAGTTCCAACCATTGTTCCACCATATTGAGGAACCCCAAAGTTCCCAATTGCACATTCATAGGTGTCTTTTAATGATTCCGGTGAAGTCACACGTAAACTGTTCTTCTCCACAACAAATCTACCTTCAACTAGCACCATCATCATCACCATGACAACAACCATCGTCATAAACCCTAGCTTTTCCTTTTCCCTCATTTTTCTTCTCCTACTTTAACAACAAATTCAACTAACATCAAACAGATCCAAAAAAAACTCGATAATTATATCAATAAAACAACTACCAGATCAAAAAAAAACTTCTAAATTTCTCGAAATTAAACAAAACCCATGAATTTAATTGATAAACAAACCTTGGGTCTGCAAAGAAACCAAGTAATTATAACTTAGTTTTGAGCTAAATTGGAAATTTTCAGAAGAATAGTAGAAACTAAAAAGTTGGAAAGCTTAATTATTATGATTAGAGATAAAAGAGATGATTGATACTTAATGGAGAAGAAAAGGGGGACGTTGTTTCTCTTATTTATTTATGTTGGTTAAATTGAACTCAAACTGTTATCGAAAGAGAAACAGAAAAGGAAGTATTTGTAAAGATAAAGGGTAAATTTAGAAATGAGTGTCATAATAATAAGTTGGGTTTGATGGCTTTTTCTCAATTCAGTAAATGAGAATTGAGATAATGATATTATTGAAGTGGTAGGTGAGATAAATGGCTCACGGTCTCACACCTCATGCAGATACAATTGTTCACCAAAGATAATGTTTCTATGAATGCAACATTTTGAGAAACGAGACACACGTGTTTTTTAAATATATAATAACCCCAAGAAGAGGGGTGGGGTTTGGCTAGACCCCTACCAGTCCATTAAAAATCCGTTTAAACAGTGAGGGGGACATAAACCTTACCTCTACAAAACAACTCAATGGCTTAAAGCCTAGATAAAAAAAGAGGCCGACGCAGAGCCCAAGCAAAAGAAGCCCACGCAAGGGCCCAAACTAAAACATAACCAAAGGATCCTAAACTGTAGTTAAAAGTGGGAAAACCGAAGCGCCAAAAGCTGTTCTTCTTCCTTAGTTGATTGTGCTTTGATCAAGAGAAGAGAGAGAGATGGCCAGGCCAAGAAAGCAAGTCCGATCAGCTAGAGAAAGGTGGGCACGAGAGAAAAGGTATACTCGAGTAATGAATCGTCTTTCTGCTTGTGTTGCAAGATCCCTGTGTGAGCCCCATTTTGAAAGATTTCAGAGTTTTGGAGATGGGATTGTGGATTTCTGCACTCTTGTGTCTGAAGCTGAACCAATTGTTGAGAATGAGATTTCTGCTTTCTTCCTTGAGAGTCCGCTTCGAATCACTCAAGAGAAAGTTCTTTGTACTTATTCTTAGTTGCAAGGTATAGATCTCAGGGGGAGGAGCTAATTCACTTCAAGGCTGAACTCATTTGGTCAAGAATGCTGCCATCCAAATGAAGTTCTTTTTTTGGTGTACTCTATTGAATAGCATTCTTATCAAGGATATCTTGAATCACAGATGATAGAATCTTGACCTTATGTGCACTATGTGCAATCTGGGCAATGAGAGCATAAGCCACTTGTTTCTGCACTGCTCTAAAGCTTTGGAAGTGTGGTATGTGTTGTTGCAGCCAAGAAGAAGATCCTTTTCTAATGTGTTAACGGCAGACTCTGTTGAAAAACTTCTTATTGCTTGGCCTAAAAGAAAAGGGGTCATCTTGGGAGCAGAATTTGGGAGCTTTTGTCGTATGCAGTTATATGGGTGTTTTGGAGGACTAGAAATGATTTGATTTTCAGAAACAAATTATTTTCAGTGGAAAGGACATGTAATGAGATTAAGGCAACTTTGTGGTATTGGTTAGGAGCTTGGACTGGTAGGAGACACTATTGCTTCCCTGATTTAGTGAACTGTTGGTTTGAACTTATTAATGGTTATCTGGTAAAATCAGGAAGCATGCAGACTCTAGGGCATGGGATCTTGAATAGCGCAGGGTAATTCAGTAGTGAGAAAGTTCTTTTGGCTTAGTCTGTAAGGGTGTTAAGGGTCATGTTCAGCATGTCTCAAGGCTCTTTTGCCTTTGATCTGCTTTTGAACCTGTGTTGTAATTCTTTTATGTTCTCTTAATAAAATTTTA
>JABWDY010035496.1:2561-13557 GCA_013358455.1 Thalictrum thalictroides | reverse complement strand
AGAAAAGGAAATTCTAAAAATACAAACTTAGGAACTTCCAAATTCCAATGAAATTCCTTCCCCATTGCCATTGCAGAGCATTCAGTTAGATGCACATAGAAAAAGTTATATGTCCTGGAAGGAGAAACACCGGTGAGCCATTTCAGTTACCTCATTTAGGGGTCGTTCAGTTATCTCATTTAGCAGGTGAGCCATTTCAGTTACCTTATTTAGGGGTCATTCGCATAATAGGTTAAAAAGAAATGGAAAAGAGAAACATTTCTGACGTCAATCAACTTTCTTCAGAGAGGAAGTCTGAGTTTCTCCCTTCTCTGAAATCCGAAAACCAAACCAGACGTGCCCGCCTAGCAATGCATATATGTATGAACACTGACTATCAAAATACCCTGAAGAATATGTTATGTTTAATTGAATGCTGAAACACTTAAAATTGTTTTACATCAGAAACAACCATGTTTACATAACCATGGAAAAGAAACTGAATTGCATTACCATATCTAGAACACAACTTCCATTCCATTTAGGGTTAAATCACAACAAAAACACATCCATCTAGCTTTTATCTATCTTCTAAACTTTCGGAATCACTAAGGTTCTAATCAATTTTACATGCGGCAAAATTGAGGGAAGATTCATCTTGCCAGATCAGTAATAAGTAGTTGCAGTTCCATAGTAAGCCTGAGAAACTGGGGCCGGTTGCTGAGCTGGAACTGGGGCAAAAGCAGCAGTAGTTGGTTGCACTTGTGCATAGCTCTGTTGCGTAAAAGGCTGCTGCAAGCATTTTTTTTTTAAAAAAGGTAAGACCTACTGAACAGGGACAACTGGCCAAAGACCATAAACCATCTAATTAAGCTGAAAGGCAATCCTTGGCAAAAAAATTCCACAAAATTCTTTGCTTGTATTTGTAGACTTCAGAATGAAACAAACATTTTGTTCACTATTCTGTTTGCTTTCATTCACTATCTAATAACTTGAAAGTTCAAAATCATTTAAAAACCATAGAAAAATACTACTACCTGGGCAGAATACGATGGAGGATAAGCACCATAAGCGGCAGCTTGAGGGGGGGCTGAAACAGGGACTTGGGGAGGAGTGTATGTACTACCATAACCACTATAGCCACTGTATCCGACCTGTAAAATTAAATTTGTTTAACACTTGGAAGACGAGAAAAAATAATAATAAGGAATTGAATTGCAAAAAACATGAGCAAGTCTGTTGGTGATAACATACATAAAAAAAACATATAAAAGGCCACAGTATGAACAAATAACAAGATTGAACAAATTTAAAACAATACATAGAGAGCCAGCTAAAATGTAACAAAATATTCATATTACCATTGAAGAGTATAAATACACAAGACACGATAATTACTATTGTTTATGCTACTCAAAGATGTAATTACCTGTTGAGCATAGCCAGGATACTGCTGTCCCTGTACTTGTGGCGTTTGCATCCATGCTTGAGGTTGGGCCCCATAACCAGCGGCCCACTGATTTTGTGTGTTGGGGTATGCGCCCATCATTGATTGGGCTGGTGAAGGAACACTCGGATATGATTTGGCCAATTTCGTCTTGTCTGAAGCTAAAAAATCCTCAGCACTTCGTTTTTTCAACTCTGACGTGCTCTTATGGCTTAAAAAGAGCTTGGCATGTCGATCACTAGCCTTCTTAATAGTTTGTACATCCCCAAAAAGGTCCAAAAACTTCACAAAAATGAGAGGGGGGGAGTGGTCAAGTTAGACAGATATGCGAAGGTACTGACTCCATATTATATACATAATGTAAATGTAATCCCTACCAAAAAGATTAACACACAGAGTCCTCCAAAATTCTCAACAGAGCCATACCTCTAAATAAATGCTAGATAAATCTTCTCTGTCAGTAGGGCTTGAGGCGTTGGGGTTATCAGAGTTGGCCGCTATGAATTTTTCAACCAATGAATCCATATAATCAATTCGCTTTGGAACCAACTGAACTGATTCAAAATGAATTAGAGCCTGCAAAAAACAGCGAAGTAAACTATCTAACAAAATACAGAGGAAAATGAATGTTACAACGCAATAATAAATTAAGAAATGTAAGTAGGGAGGGAAAGAACCTCCAAAAAGGGTTTTGACAGTTGCACATGCTCAAGAGCTCCATCTAGAACTTCTCTAGCTTTCTCCACATTGCCGGAAACCTACAGAATGTGTCAAAAAAAGGAAGCTGGGAATCATCATATTCTCCAGTGATGAATAAAGCCATGATTGGCTAACATTAAACCTTGAAACAAGTTTTTTTTAAAGAGATGCTAGTACGACAAGTACTGGATACTGACTTACCAAGTAATGAAATCGTGCATACTGAATGAATAACATGGGCAAAGCCTGTGATTGCTCTTTTCCCTTTTCAGTGGCAATGGCCAGGTCATACAAGGAAAATGCTTCTTCCATGTTTCCCTGCAATATAAACACAAAGCTGTGTATTTATAATATGCAACAGCATGCCTTTTCATTAGTAAGTCTGGTGGTCTACTGGTTGGGCCCAAGGTCTTGGGATTGAGTCCCACTTTCATGGGTTGAAAGGGATATAGGTGTAAAAATTCTAAACATCAAAAGAGAAAAAAGGAAATTCTGCAGATTATCAGATAATCTTACCAACCGATATTCCATATTTGCATGCTTAATGATGGCTTCCAGAAGACCAGGAAAAATTCCTGAATGCACAAGTTGATAAGCAGCACGAGCTCCTGGAATATCCCCAGTCTGCTCTTTGAATCTTGCAGCAAAGAGATGAATTTCTGGCTGTCTCTGTAGAATCATTGACGACAAAAATATTAGAAGATAAACCAAAAAGAATATCCACTGGCCCAACACTTGCAAATGTCAACGATCATTATCATTCTTTCCTTTATTTCATTTCTTTAAATGGTCCATCTACAATTATCATATTTGTTACCAGGCCCTACTTACAGATGAGTTTCAACAAATACCACTATTGTGTGTCTTACCTTGATAAAGACTTGTGTAGCTCGTGCAAGAGCATTATTTGCAAGATCCATGCTTCCACTGGCCTCCATGCACAATACATAGCGAATCCAGTATTCGGAATAGTTGGCACAGGCAATTAAACATCTTTCATACAATTTAACAACCTGAAATGGAAAATAAAGATATCATGTGTCCTTATTCAATGAGTTCTAAGGG
This sequence comes from Thalictrum thalictroides, assembly GCA_013358455.1. NCBI lineage: Eukaryota > Viridiplantae > Streptophyta > Magnoliopsida > Ranunculales > Ranunculaceae > Thalictrum > Thalictrum thalictroides. Next base: position 10,367 of record JABWDY010035496.1, on the reverse strand, counting down.
GGAAAAAAAGAAAAAATAAAGATAAACAACAGAAGGAAATGCATAAGGAGTACTCCGCTGGATGAACAGGAAGGCCCCTCAAATATGATGAGGGACCATCCTTGCCTGATAGAAGATGGTTAGGAAGATAAAGATACCTGCATGTATCAGATTGGAATTTCAAATTTTTACCGTACAACACATCATGAACCTAGAACATCCACTCACAAATAAGAGTTTGAAGTACTTAGCCTTATGGTACCCAATGCCCCCGTTTTTTAACTTGCTTCATCCAACGCTTTAGCCAATTAAGCATATAATGCAGCAAATATGGCTTAACTGTAAGTCCATATCCATTTGAAGCAGTATTGAATGCATAGTTAACAAGAAGAATGACTAAAATCTATAAACCATGAAAAGACGACTTGATCAACACAGCTCTAGTAATGAACTCCCACATACCTTGTTGAGGTCATCACCTCTCTCAATGAAATCAAGATAGTTATGCCAATTTTCAAGCTCTGCGCCATTGAGAGGGCGTACATGGAAGTAAGGCCTCCTAATAGCTGTTTCAAACCCAATGATCTTAGAATCAAACTCCTTAGCTTTCTTATAAATCTCTTCTCGTGCGGTGACATACTTCTCTAACTCTTCCGCTTCGGTTATGCCACCAGCTTTTATGGTGTCAGGATTATCTGCACCGTCAGGATGAACCTCACTGTCGACTCCTGCGGCTTCCAACTTAGCAGCTGCCACTGCTGCAGCTTCCTCAGCAGTCCATAGATCTGATAAAGGACGACTTCCAGCTAACTCCTTGAAGCTACAGAATAAAATAAATAAAAGGTGTTCAGCATATAAGGGTTGTGTCATTTACACAAAAAAATAAAGAAGAAACCACGTTCAGGTCCTAAGTTGCTCAGTACAAAATAGCAACTATCCAACAAAAATGCAGCTTAGAGTTCGAATTAGATATTAAAGGTAAACTAATTTGATATGGGAAAGAATTGCATATACCTGTTGAAGTAACGGTCGAGTTGTTGGTTAGGATTCTCTAATATTCGTGTATAGATCATAGCAAGGTGGCACCATTCCTGAAGTGAGTATTCATACTCTATATACTTATCCCAAAGCGGATATGATAGATAATCTGTTCCAACATAAGCCAGCCCTCGCTCAAAGAGCCTGAGACATCGTAACAATAAAAGAAATGTTATAGTAAGGGCAGGTAGTAACCATTGGAATGCATTCATGAACAGAAGTTTCGTGATAGTGCTGAACAAAAAGAATTTCACACTAACATCCAATGACACGAGGCACTAATGTACTGCGTTTACCTTCCTGAACAAAACAATACTATGTCGCTGAAATGGAGCAGAGACACAGGCCATCTTAGCCCTTAACTGAACATGATCTCCACCGCAGCAATTTGTTTCGATACACCCGGGCACCCATGATTTCAAACAGAGCAGTAATTCAAGGAGAACTATACGACTACTACACAGGCCTTTGGAGAAAAGTGAAAATGAATGGGAATAAGGAGGCCACTTAATTGCAAATTACATCCCAAAAGAGAATTGAAATAACTACTGATATCAATAAAATCAAAGGTCTGCACATTAGAAATCAGATTTCTAAAGTGCATTCCAAACCTTTCCACCAAATATGTGAAGTATCACTGTTGCAGGCACCGAAATAAGGTTAGAAATCAATACAATGCACCAGATTTTAATGACAATGAGAACGCCATGCAGCAAGAGCTCATCTCTTGGAATAAAATGCAAATGGAATAAGTGAAAAGCTGTTACCTTCGAACTTTCTCTGGATCCCCATAGTTTAATATGGCAAAGACACAGTAATGCAACCACATGTCCACCGAGTAGGTCACTGCCTCAACTGCCCGTTCGAATACTTCACCAACCTTTTCAATATTGCCCAGCCGTTCCTCATGTTCAGCATACTTCTTCCAATAACCATAACACAAAGGAAATTCGGCAAGAAAAGCGTCATATATTTTTCTGATTTTTAATATGTTGTCCTGCAAGTGAGAAAGGTATAGACATGTTATTCCATAAAAGAAATGAGAGCTATGATAAAATAAATTAAAACTTCACATTTGACTATATAGTTTATGTCTAAGCATAAATGGAGCACCCGAAGATGCAAACACACCATAAGCATACATGAGCACAACTAGATTGTACTACTATTGATCTCATTCAGTGCATAGTTGCAGAAAGTGATAACTCCATACTTGAACATTACTAGATTGTACTGCTCTTGGTCTTCATATCTATCATACTTTCTTTCTTTACAAAACAATAGACCCATGAAACACAGGTGATATGTTATGATTGTTGACTCGGATCGTTGTTATTCTTAAAACTCCATAGTTTTATCATATCATATCAAATTTGATACTTCTCTAAATGCGAAACATCTACTTTAACAATAATAATGTACAAGCCAAAATATATGTACAAAAAATCGTTTGTGTTTTTTCTTTTTTGTTTCATACCCAACAACAATTTTATGCCATGAATCTAAAGTGAAGTGTGAAATTTTAGGAAACCAAATACCTTCTATTTACATACTCAGATAGGATTTGAAGTCCAATGATAAAAACAAGATATGTCTATTTCTCGGTGTTCAAAACCAAAATACAGATTTTCCTTGCTAATTGCTTGAGCAGTTGAGCTATTTTGTCATGAAAGCTTGAGCAATTTTCCCATAAGATCCAAATCCAATGATAATCATTCCACTTTGAAAATGAATAAAAATTATCAGTAGATTGGCTAAACATTGTGCCTTGTAACCAGTATCAGATCTACTTCGGTGGGGGATCTACTAACAGCAGCATTAAAGGTCCCTTGAAATCCTCATTAAATGCTTTACAATACTTTAGGGATGGTATGCAAAGGAAAGTGAAAATAATCATTACAGAGAAATTTTCTAGCATAGGTACTTCCACAGGGAGCATCATGGAATCATGGTGTGGTGGCCTAAAACCTCAAGATATTCAAGTAGCATTCTAATGCATATCATACACCACTGCTTTAGAAAACAGTTGTGAAAAATAGTAGCCTTTAGAATAGGCTCACCAGCAAGTGAGAGGAACTTCAATCAAAAACAAAAAGAAGTGGCCAAATACAATTTCTCAATAGATGGCCTCACCATATCTATGCAATACCTCGATCAAAGTCAACCTTGGCTTTTACAGGGATTCAATTCTATGAAGTTGAAAATTCATGCAACAATTACTAAAGAAACCGAAATAGAGTATGTTTCACAAACCTCTGCCACCCTCTCTGTCTCTTCAATAAGGGCAGTCCAAGAATTGAAATCTAAAGCATTTGCCTTCACGATGCTCCATAATCTCTCTTCTTCGGTAATTATTGCTGCCAAGGATAAAAATGGTGTCAGAAGTCAGAAGAGATTCTTTAAATTGTAAGAAAAGATTCTATAGATCTGGAGCAACCTCACTGCACCTAGAGGTTATAGATGTGAGGTGTGTGCACACATAAATCAGCAAGGCTCAGACAATATATGAGGCCATTGCCTCAAATAGGTAAATATGACTTAAAATAAACACTTCAGTAGTCTGGTCATCAGTGGCTAATCATTGTTCTTTCTTTTTATCCAAGGGTGTTACTACTAGCTATTCTATGAGAAATTTCTATAGGTACAAGATACTAAAACGGGTTAAGACTTAGGAGTTTCGCTGACCAAAGCATCTGCTAGTGGAAAAAGTTGAAGGACTAGCATATCCTGACCCACACCTAACTTCCGGGGAAAAGGAAATACTAACTAGCAATCGAAAACTTAAATTTATGCATTGAGAAGGAACAGGAAATAGCTTGAATGTATTAAGAAGTATATGGAAGTTAATTCTCATGAAGAAAGATATACCAGGAGCCGCTTCAAACTGTTGCTCAACAGCAGCTCCACTAACATCATTGGAAGCATCACCATTCATATCATGTCCCATTGAAGTGTAAGTTCTACCTTCATCCATGCCACTGCCATTTGTTGAAGAACCATAAGCACCAATTTGAGTCGAATCTACAACTGCAGTTTCTTGGCTAACCAGATTTCCACTAGTTTCATTCACAGCTGCAGTTGTGTTATGATCATAAGTTGAAGTAACAGGAGCCTCTTGCATGACTGTATTTGTATCTGCACTATACGTATTTCCATCTGCTACGGTATACATTCCATCTGTCACAGCAACGGAATTTGAATCACCAGTAGCATCAGCAACAGGATTTTTGTAATCAGCTGCCGTGTACCCAGTTGATGAGTAGTCTTGACCAGTCGCCATTTGCCCAACCACAGTTTCACTATCTCCCATTACACTTTACAACAGAAAAAAAAAATATCTGCAAAACTAAGAACAGAATCCGAATTAAGGTTATTGTTGTTGATTTCAAATAAAGTTACGAAACAAGTAAACTACCTAATTAGGCAAAATTAAGATTACAAGCCCTAATTTGTTACACAAATTTTGCAATTAGAGTTGTGTGAGAATCAAATTCTTATATAGAAATTGGTTCAATCAAAATATAGAACGCAAAATTCAGGAGGAAAAGGGAAAGTTAACTAAAACCCTAAACCATTGACTAGTATTCGAAAGCAATTAACTTAATACGAAAAGGTGCATAAATCGTGAAGAGTACTTACGTCACGTGTTGAGATGGAGAGAGAAGATGAAGTTAGAAGATGCGAAGCTACTAACGCAAGTTTCTGGTTATTTGTGAGATTACGAGCGATTGTTTTGTGTTTATGAGAGAATTCGAGCGAGTGAAAGATGAAGGAGAGAGAAGAGCAGAATTGCAGAAGTAAAAGAAACTAGGGCAATTCAATCTTCGAAGTTCTGTTTTATAACGTGTCTTTACTCACGTATCACGTATCGGCATAAGTTGGACAGGCAAGGTTAAAAAAAAAAAGAACTTTTATGGATAAACTAGTGAAAATTACACATCTATCTAAATAAATCTAAATCTAAATCTAAACTACACAGAGGGGAGAAACCCAATGCATTTGGGTTGGTCACACATGATATTACAGAATGACCCCCATATTAAAAAAATAATTTTTGATTACATGTCCTTTTTATCTATAAGTGGATGCATTGTTGAGATTTCGCACCAAAATGGGCCAATATCGGTTTTAATTTGACCCATTTTTACTGTTACTCGGTTGTTGTATTTTGGGTTGTTATTCGGTTTTGGGTCTATCTCTACCCACATCTTCTTCTTCTTCCTTCTGCTCATCTATCTTTGTCTCTCTCAAAACCTCTTTGCTTACTCAAATCCTTCATTCTCCATCATCTCTCCTAAAACTAAAGTACACTTCTTCGTCTTCCTTTGTCTTTCTTCTTTTAGCTTCCCTTTTCTACTAATTTCATGGCTGAAGGTCTCTCATTTCCAGCAATTATTCACTCAGTAAGTTAAAATTTTCAATTTCGCAAATATTTATTTATAATTGTTTCTTTTTGCTTTGGTTTTGGGGTTAGGGAAGCTCTAATTTTAGTCCAACTTCCAGTTGTATGAAGTGATTCGTTGAGTTAAAACAATCAATTAAAAATTGTTTAATTTGTTTCTAATCAAGGTATAAAAATATTGTGGTTAGCCGAAGAAGAAATACACGAGCAGCAGTAGCAGTAGTAGTGGGTGGATTATAGATTTTACATATAAAACTATGTTTTGATATATTAAACTAGCTATGAGTAATAAAGTTGTTAAGTTTTCCCTTTTACGATTATTGAGAATAATGTTTTCAAGTGTTCTCAAATTTGTCCTTGATTGAGAATAAGCATTCCATTTGCGTGAAGTTGCGTGAAGTCGATTTTAATATTCCATTTGTGTCTCAAGTTGATTTTAATATTCCATTTGTGTCTCAAGTTGATTTAATATTCCATTTGCGCGAAGTTGATTTCAATTAGTTCATATACAGATAAATTAGGATTCTCACGATGATTCATACGTTTAATAAACATTTGTGTGAAGCTGATTTCAATATTCCATTATAAATAGTTACTAATTAAATTTCAATTTTTTAAACATTTACACCAACAGTTACTTTGTATATCACTACACAAATAAATGCGTCGCGAGTTCCATACAGGTTACTTCTCAATACATTTTGTTTCAAATGTTTAAAGCACCATGTGGTTGCTAATTTTTGTTTCAGTTCCTGCTTTTTAGTAAGAAGATAATGGTTAGAACCAGTTTTCCGTAATTTCAAATGCAATTCAAGCTTAGACAATTAATCAGCATTTTTTAACTTCAACTACTTCTGAGAGTAAATTTTCAGATATAATACAATTGAGATAGAGAAAGATAGTTCAAGGTCTACCTAATGAAATACATTCTTACTCTAGATTATGTGTTCATAGCTGTTTGTTTCTCTCTACTTGGTATATTGCTTTTCTAAGCTTGAATTGCATTTGAGATAGAGAAAGATAGTTCAAGGTCTACCTAAGGTGATTTCGTTGTTCTTCCGTAATTTCTAAATTGTCAAGATATCTAAAGAAGAACAAGAACATATCATACTTTTTTCTTTCTCTTTTCTTGGTTAAACTTCTTAATCTTTCATTTAACCTTCTCGGCTAAGTGGCCAAAGAGGTGGGGTTTTTTCATTATTGCCTTTGCCTTGAGTTATTAGCGCAAATCTCCAAACTATGTATTGTTCTGCACCTGCGCTGTATAAGAAATCCTCCACTAATGGGATTATTTACCATTATTATTATTTTGCTTCCTTTCCAATCGTTTTCTACAATTTTTGGATTCAAATTCAGCTGACTGCCAAAAAACTGGCTGAATTAATTATGCAATCCAGTTTTTTTTTTACCGACCTTGTGTTGAATGAAATGTCGTTCCTTTTATTTTTCATATATATATTTATGTGTTTATTACAAGGTTTAATCTCCCTTGCTATTTGCTTTTTCTTAAGACTGTTAATTGTACTTCCTGAAAATAATACTTACTAAGAACTCATCCATGGACTTGATACAATTTTAATCTTTATGTCGATTGAGTAGTCATTTTTAAAACCAATTATTAACGTGATATCGAATGGTATCAAATTGTGACTCTGAATGGTATGAGATTGTCAATGTTGTTGAATGGTATAAGGATCGAACTTTTAGCTAGATCTGGACCCCAACAAAGTTCGACTTTTGGTAGAAGGTTCGAACTTTCCTTAACAACCTACAAAATTAAAGGTGTATGTAAATAAAATAAAATAAAACCAAATCAATTCAATTTATGTGTGTGCCGCTCAAATCAATTGATCAATTGAATTTATTTGATGTTCATGTTTGGTGGCAGATAATGGACATCAATAATACCAACAATTCCAGTGTCCCTGTTACATCTAGTTAATTGCGGCACATACAAATGACTGAAGAACAACGAAATTACCTTAGGGAACGAAATCACCAACAATTTCGAGAACGTCGAGAAAGATTATCTGAACAAGAGCTAGAAGCATCCCGAGCCAAAAAACGTCAACAAGAACATATTAGGAAATAAAATATGTCCGAAGAACAACGACAAAATTTACTTCAACGTAGGCGACTGTTATATAAAAATCATCGGAGGTAGAATTTAAGTGAAGAAGAGGTCAACAATCTCAACAAACGTACGCAGATAACCCAGCGCCAACAACAACCATGTTCATCCTCATGTTATAGTTCATTGTTTTTTTTATTGTGCCTTGGTTATTTTGCCTTTAGGCCTTATTCACAAAATGCACCAGATATTTTTACAATATACCTTACACAATGGTGTCCAATATACTAGAGGGGGGGTGAATAGGTATTTAAAA
>JABWDY010035463.1:1829-12388 GCA_013358455.1 Thalictrum thalictroides | reverse complement strand
TTTTATGTATTATTATTAATAATTCGCATAATGCTCTGGACTTCAATGTAAAGACTTCATCATCAGTTTTATCATCAATCTTTAATTTGATGCCATGTCTGTCTTCTTTCCTGTTCATCAATTTCGTTCATTGCTTCCTGCAACTGTGACTCTAGAGTTTTAAATAAACAAACTAATATATATAGGAGCAAAAGCTTCCTGCAACTGTGTCTTCTTTTCTGAGGTTAGTCATCTTCTTCTACCTTTTTTTTTTTTCCTCATCTTCTACTAGTTTATTGATTGTTGAAGATGATTGAAATCAAAACAATTTGTTGAATTAGGAAAAATCCGTTAAATATGACCAATATCACGCAAAACTGCGACAACGTGGTAAGTTTCACACTTCGATGAAGATCTGGAGAATAATCCGATCCGAATCTTGAAAAATCGACATAAATTGTCGGATATCCACAGATATCAACGATATTTTGAACTAGAGCTAGGAGTAAATCTAACCATCTTGTTCTATCCCTATCTTTGTTTAATGTGTAAAAGCCATGGTTACCTTTTAAATTTTTTGATATGTGGTTGAACAAAGAGTCATGCATGTAAAGCTTAAATTAAACATGGATGAAAGATGACTTTAACTAAATGGTTCATAGGTTATGTGCTAAGAGCATCTCTAATGTTGTACGTAGTGAGTTAAAATGTGAATTTAATGGAATATATAAGGATGTGAATCCTATGTGGCACTTGATGTCGACGGGAACTTTGTTCCGCAGTGCTTCCCGTCAACTTTTTAGCAGTACCCATAAAGCTATCTGCAGAAACAGTTTAATTCTACAAGTACTGCTAAATTCAAAATAAATATATTTCCCTTAATGATTTTGACAACTAGACTAATCCTAAAACTAGTGTAGAGGTAAGTATCGGGGTATCGAATCCACTCTTTCCAAGAATTGGGTATTTGGCTACAAACAAGAAACAACGATGAAGGATGATGTCGTTCATGAAGGGATTGATTGATTGTAGAGATTTGATTGATTGAGAGTAAATATGGTTGAAGTAAAGAAAATACAAATAAAGTAAAGCAAGCAAGATAAAATAAAGATTGTGAATATGGAGAGAAAAGCGGGGTATTACTTCGTTTCATAGGTAAGTGTCCAAATTAACTACTCATGTTTGTTTCCCATGCATCCAACTATAAACTCATAGACAAGCAATAATTGGTATGAGTTCCCTTGCTCTCGACCCAGGAACTCGACCTTAAGAAGTATTCAAGACCCGGTACCTCTCATCTCGATGCCGTCAGGCAAGTAGTGAATTACAACTACTCTTTATACTATTGTTAACGATCTTCTCTCTCTCGATGCCAAGATATGCTAACGGGCGTATGAGGCTCGAAAGTCTCTACACATGCAAAAAGATCTCTATTTTATTTATTATAAAGAACAAAGAGCAAAAACTATTCTACGTGATCAATCATAAAATAATTACCTTTCTAGCATGGCAAACATGGAACAATTGTAGTAAATTTTTCTACTTACCTAATCCACTTGTAAAACCCCATGAATCGATTAACTCATAGTGATTGTGGTGATGATAATGATGGTTGCATAAGTAAAAAATATAATTAAAAGACAAGAATATAAATACGGAAGATTAAATTGCATGAAAAGTAAATATACGATAGAAAAATAAAGAACTTGAAAAGTAAATAGATTTGTATTAAAATAAATGGAACTTCTTCTTCAACATAAAATAATGTAAAACCCTAATGATGTTTCAATTTAAGATTAAAGCATAATGAATTTCGTAGCTATCCTCTCCTTATATAGGGAGGAGTTTTTCTAACCCTAGAACTCCTTGAAAATTGCTAAAAAAAGTGTTTGTAATTTATTAAATAACTTGTAGGAAGCTTATGGAGCTGAAATTTGGTGAAGATCTTAGTCAAACAACATGGAAGACTCAGTCAAAATCTTAGGTCCAAATTCCTTCTAAAAACACGTTTTCCAAGAAGCTCAAGAGGCCCAAAAACTGTCTTCAGAAACTGGGTCTGGCCTGTTTTGACGAGTCTTTTTGTCCTGATTTCATCTCTGTTTTCTGCGATCTATCTTGACAGTCTTGAAGTAGGAAGTGAGAGCTTTCCAATGCCTATTTGTTCTTCAAAATCCGAGCTCTCTAACCCTTTCGTTTAATTGTGTCAAGTTGGCTACTTGAAACTTCCTTTTTACCGCATTTTGCTTCTTTTACGTTTTTCCGGGCGAAATGCACCTACAAACACGTAATTATTACAATACCAAGCACATCATATCACTTTATATCATAACTTGAGACAAATATACATGAGTTAAGGGGATATATTTACACTTTTGAGCGTTTATCAGCACTATAATATAACCAATGAAATTTTTTCTTTCCAATGCTAGAGTGTGAAAACAAAGTTGTATATTACGTGTTAAACAAAAATTATTAACTTTGTGTGTTCCATATCATTCCTTATTTTAAGGAAATCGAAAGTGTTTTTATTATAGAAAACTATAGAAATAATAACTGTTTTGATGATTAAGCAAAACTCACATTGTGGGATTGAAAGTCTGATTTTAGACTTTCTATCTCACAAGGTCTATTATATATTATACCACATCAGACTCATGGTACATTTGAAAGTTTGCATTGGAGAGAGTTTTTAGGTCTTAATGGCTATTAATCCTACATTGAATTCATTTTTAGACAAACTCACATTAGCATTGGAGATGCTCTAAGAACAAAACTAGGAAACACTAGGAAAAGGTTAAAAAAGTGGAATTAAAAAGTTTTTGGAGATATTTTTAAAAAGACCAAATATGTATCACAGTATTTAGAAGAGTTTTTACAAAGAAACATTGATGAGGGTATTTAGAGAATCTCCAACGGACGTCTAAAAGTCCTTCCATAATTATAATTTGGAAGAAACTGCTAAAACACTATCCCTAACGGCATTCCATTTGGTCTTCCATTTTGGATGTCTTCCATCCTATAATTAAATCTCTACGCAGGGTCAGTCTACGTATAATAAAGTTTTTATTGATTTTAATTCATATGCAGGGTGACACTGCGTATAAAGAGTTTTATTTTAATAAAATTAAAAGAGTTTTGATTCGGTGGTCTTACTTTAGAGTTGACCACTGAATCATTAAAGGAGTTTTAGATATATGCAGGGTCATGATGCGTATAGATTATTAAAGTTAGGAATTAAAATAGAAGTGTGCGTTAGGGATAGTTTTTTCAGCAGAAATAGAATATCATTTTTTCGTTCCAAAACTCCTTCCCAAAGCTGATGTGGCGCTGATGTGGAGGCTAAAATTTGGACGCCTATTAGAGATGCGCTTATAATCTGATTCAATGAAACACACACCTTATTCCTAAGGTAAACAACCCTATAATACTAAGTAGTTTTAGGCCTATTAGTTTATTATTTTAAAAAAACTAGCTAATAGGCTTAAACTTTTTTTGGATAGGCTTATATCTCTTGTTTACCGTGCCTTTGTTATGAGAAAACATAATGGCAGGATTTCATAATTTGTTCATGAAATCTTTCAGGAATTGAAACATATGGAATGAATAAAAAAGTTGGATGGTTATTAATTAACTTTGTTCCGGTCCCATTAGGGTTAACATCACCCTTAGGTATAGGTTTTTTATTTGTTCCACATATTCCTCATATTAATTTCACAATAGATTAAATTTTTTGTATGGCAAAGGCTTATGATAAGGTGGAAAGATATTTCTTATTTGATATCCTCAAGAATTTTGGCTTGATTAAAAAGTTGATTAAACTCATTAAGCAATGTTTAAAAACTTGTTACTTTAGTGTCTTAGTAAATGGATACCCATGTGTAGAACCAGTGGCGTAGCCAGGAATTTTGAAATCACTTTAGCGATTTCGAGCAAATTTATCCAATACTATAGCTAGTATTTTTCAGGGTACCCGTGGTATATATAGCAGTTCCAAAAGTAGGCAAGTTTGCAAAAAAAAAATTTCCTAATACATACATACTAAAAATCTATATTCAAAGGTTACACATAGAATCATTCTGCATGTTACATATATTTTCAAATTATTTTGTGGTACGTAGAACCATAACCATTATATGTATAACACACGATATATAGGTCTTAGTTTTTCAAAACAACTTTGATTCCAAAAATTTCAATAAAGTAGCATGTAGATTGGTTCTGCATATTACATAAATTTATAACTTATTCCTATTTTGCCTCCTATTATATCTCTCGCATATTTGACATACAAGTATAACACATTGCACATACTTAATTAAGCTATAATACTTGGTTTTCTAGAAATATAAAAGATGAATGATAATATTAATAATAATAGGTTAAACATGTACAAAGAAAAACTATAATTTGAGATATATTAATCATCCCAGAATAGGGGTATATATAAGCAATAGTTAGTCTTGTCTACCAAGAAAACAATCTCACAGAATATTACAATATATACTAGGTTATACTTAGAAAAATATAATACAACTTTCTATACTCCCCCTCAAGTTGGTGCATAGATGTCTATCATGCCCAACTTGTCAACTGCGCTACCGAACAATTTTTGAGATACCCCTTTAGTAAGGACATCAGCTAATTGCCCCTCTGAGGTTACAAATGGAAAAAAATAAACTTCCTGTCAAGATTCCCTTTAATAAAATGATGGTCAACCTCCACATGCTTTGTTCGATCACATTGAACTGGATTATGTGCAATTTGAATGGCAGCTTTATTATCACATTGTAAATCCATAGGCCTTTGAAGCAAGCTTGACACCCAATTCTTTCAGGACATTACGGAACCACAACATTTCACACACTCCATGTGCCATACCTCAAAATTCAGCTTCTGTACTTGATCTGGCAACAATTTTCTTCTTTTAACTACGCCAAGTTACAAGGTTCCCACCAATAAAAGTGTAGTATCCAGATATAGAACTGTAAATGTTATATTTTGTGAATTGTGACAAACAAGGGTAAAATAGACATTTCACATGATGTGATGTAAAGTTATGAATCCTTGTATTAGGTACAAGTCTTGTTGTATAAGTGTCCGGAAGGCTTCAGAGCTGAAGATATTAAGAATGGACGCGATCGGCGACAACCGAGCAAAACCGGGAAAAACCGAGATAAGCAGGCAGGTCAAGTAAGCAGGTCAACATAACTTGAGTCAACTGAAGAAGACAAGCAGGCAGGTCAACATAACTTGAGTTGACTGACCAACATGGATCAGCTACCTGCTTACTTATCATTCGACTGACCTCCAATGGCATTACATTTGTCTCCTGCTAATGTAAACTTTGGCATTACATTTATATTTAGTATATTTTTAAATTAACAACCTTATGTTTTTAGAAGAAAATAATAATGTTTAATTAACTATTAAAAAAACACGAATATATGAAAAATGTATTGCTTATAGGCACCCAAGAGATATGTATGAATGAAATTAGTATGTCTATAATAGCCAATGGAATTTCTGCTGGTATGAATTCTCTCAGTCAAATCCATGGAATTTCTGCAATATGCCCACAATCTGAAAACGAATGCCATAGCTTTGAGTAGTGGTCTCAAGCAAGACTATGCAAGTAGGTGGCCCAATGGCCAAAGGTTCAGAGTAATCCCTTAATGTTGCTTCAGTCATAGGTGCAAGAATTACTTGTGTTGTAGGTGACGTTGAGTTGTCAAATTCTTCCTCAGAATCAAAAGGTAGAGGGATGTGAAGTGGGTCCGTCATTGTGCTCCTTGTGTAGACACTACCAAATTTGGGCATGTAAAGGTTACCAGATCTAAGGAGCATGCATGATGCACATTACATATGCCATACAAATGATCCTAACCATTTAACATCTAACAAATGGTTCAAACTGACTCAATTTTGTGTTCACCAAGTCAAGGAATTCTTTCCAAGTTTCCATTATGAATTTCTCTTTATCTTTTGTGAGTCAAATAGTGAAATAACCAGTGTGGGAGATTTTCCGTGCATAAGCATTGTTCTTTAATTATATAACCATGGTGATTCTACAGACATGATCTATAGGGACTCCAAGGCCCAATTCCTAATTGTGCTCCAATCAAAGAATAGTTCATACAGTACTAGTTGAAATATCTGCTCCAATTCTTAATGAACATCGTGATAGCATGGCATTAGTTGATTCAATTTTAAGGCTTAGGATATTGCAATCAATTGATAATTATTGTTTAACTTTCCAATGGCTAGGTCCGCTTTTAGTCCCAGTTATAACAAAACGTAAAAACAGAATTAAAAAAAGTAACACCCAAGGTAATGCTAATAATTACAGAAACTCCTCTGACAGGGCAGTCGAGGAGGGTTAGGATTTCTCTTACCACCCACTTTGTGCTAGAAAAATAAAGTGCCAAACAAAATGCACAAAAGTGAGAAAGAGAATGGTTGAAGTCAACTAAAGGGAAACAACTCTTGCGTTACAATCGTCCTTAGGAGTCGTTCCTAGTAGATTCAAAGCTAGGTCCACAACCTTGCTCTACTTCCCGTAGTAATAACAAGTAATAAAATCCTAAGTAACACCTACTTTAAAAATATTACACCCGCGATCCCTTCATGGATCGAATAATTTAATTACAAAGTCCTTGAAAAATAAAATAAATAAAAAAGTCTATTGGCTATAGCCTTAGTTCACTCAAAATAGGGAAAAACAACAGTAAAAAGTATTGAAAAACGACTAAAACTTGCCTCGTTGGACTTGGACAAATTATCGACTCGAGATCAACTATGCCTGTAGCAATCTTGACTCGAGAAATGACGAACTTCAGAACACACGAACAGTAATTTTTAGAATTTTTTTCCTTATAGGCAACCAACTTGAAACTTACTTGTAGTCTTCGTTTCTCAAGCGTTTTCAACACCGTCTTCCCCTACAGATAAGAAATTTGACTAATTAAAATATGTTATCTAAAAAAAATACTATAAAATAGAGAATAAAAGGGTAGGAGGAAAAGAAGTGGGAGAATATCTTGAAAACAATAATCTTGCTATAATTTGAATGAATTTCGTTCCGAAAGCGGCAACAGCGCCATTTTGATAAACGGTTTTTAGCCTCTTAATCAAAAGATGAATAATGATGATGATTTGTGATACTTTTTCTATAAATAAGATTGTTAATTGTTGAACAAGTAACAAGCAAAAGTCCTGCCCACCTCAAGGAGGATATTCTTAGCTCAAACACAAGAGAAAATTACTATTAACTAGATATTCTATAGAACCAATTATATAAAATGGAAGTTGATTGATTCTAACCATACAAGTAATAAGTAAAACTAACTAAATTAAACTAACTAAAGAAGATGGATTGTGATAGGGATGTAAAGAACATTCAATAATAATTAGGGGGAATAGAAAGGTATCCACAAACTAGATATGCAAACAATCATAGAGTTTATATATGTTTAACAAAATAACTAAATCGTTATCTCTCGACAGTACAAAGTAATTATAACTATGTATGTAAATAACTGTAAGCTCTCAACAGTACACCTACGTACACGGGATTCAATTATATATATTCATGCAAGATCTCATAGACAAGAACCAAAGTTATTAGACTAAACCGCTAGGTCTCCCTAGTACAATTTAACGAATCAGACATTCTAATAAAAGAGTACAAATATTAATAAACAACCGCCGGTCTCCCCAGTACACTTGTAAATCTTTACTTTAACTACTGTTTTAGTTACCTTCAAGTATCCCCATTACACTAACTAATAACAGTTTAAGAACATGGATACAAGAATACATAAATAATCATGTTATAATTCAACTGCAGATAGATATAACAAGCATTAAGAACAGAGAATCTATGAACATAAATAAACTTTCATGGTGTCTACATAATCAAGAGTGCTTCAACCATTTCCCGTAAGGGAACTTAGCTACTCATCCTTGTAAAGATCACCATGGAATAAGAAGTAAAAGTAAAACACATCATTGATTGAATATGAAAAGATGATTATATTGATAGATGAAGAAATGACTACAAAAGTGTCTTCTCAATGGAAGCAAAGAGAAAGGTTGAACCTAAAATGAGATCTATTTTTTGTAGTTGTTCTAAACCTAGCTAAAGTTCTTCTTATGGAGATTACATGAGAACCCTTACTTCATTGGGTCAAATTAGTGTTTTCTGCTGTTGGGCTCCATAAGTCAGTAGGATCACGTGGAAACACACCTAAGATGGGTTTAAGTTTTTTTTTTTCTCATCAAGACCTTTATAGACTGCTTATGGGCCTAAATTAGAGTTTTAGTTTCCCTTGTGGAGCCTTTTTAAGTTGTACTTTAAGTAATAGACTTTACTAGGCTTTCTTGGATCTTTTGACCTGTAGACTTCAATATAACTTCGATTGACCTGAAATTTTGACCATCCATCTAGAACATCAAGTCAAGTCAGCTGGACCGTCTTAGAGGGTGGTCTGAGTAATCAGTGGGTACAAATAGTAATTTCTCATCCTTTTACAATTAACACATTTCTAGCATCAATTTTGGCTTTTTGTAGGCTTTAGCTCAATATTTAACATTTGGCTCTAGAAACCTACATAAATAACACGAAACCTCTAATCAGTTGATATTATATAATAATATATGCTAAGTGTTATAGGCAAACAATATGATATTTGGGGGATAAATATACATTTTTCAGGAGTTATCACCATGGTCATCGCCTGTGTGAGACCTTGCCATTGAAGAAATAAAAGCAAGATTGAATTTTTTGAGTTCCTTTCGAAGAAATCGTAGTCGGCGCAAAAGAATGTTTCGACCAGATTCTAAGGGATGCAACTTTCTCAAAGAACCTTAACCGAACACCCTCAAAGTAGTAATATAGTAACTTTTATAAATAAATGAAGAGAAATATTATTATTAATGTAGGAGATTGGTAATTAGAGATTAATGAAACTAAACTTTGATTAAAGGTTGCCTACGACCCTTGATTTTTATGAACAAGGGATTAACTTTCTTATTCTATAGTTCTTGATGTGTAGAAATTTTTCTTTATATAGGGCCTTAAAATGTTAAAACCTTAATTGGAAGAAAAATGTGGAACGGGTCTTAAGTGGGCTTTATCTTATATATTTGGGACATTGGGCGCAAATATATATGATTTAAACAATTAGCCCAAATATCTAAAATTTTGGTATTGGGCCCAAATACGGGTCCATACATCGCCCCCTCTTAGTTTCATGGACTTTGGCCATGGGACAAAGAAGAGAAAAGAAAAAAGCCCAGTAAGGATTTAGAAATGGAGATGAGGATCCAAGTCTGGAAAATCTTCAAGAAGAACCAAGAGAAAATTTAAGACTGGGCAAGGTACTCGAACATATAAAATTGTATCACCGTCAAGAGAAAGGCGTGTAGTGGAGCAACCCATAAACGAGAGTGGAGATGAAGAATTGCCGCTAGGGGAGGCAACAACAGTTATTGCAAGAGAAAGGCAACAACAAAATAGATGTGATGTCGAGCATGTGGTGCTCATTGGGCATTGAGCACTGGGCAGACATAAGCCATGGGCACCGGGCACCTACCACTGTATGGGCAGCAACCAAATTAGTACCTACATCTGGATGGGCAGCAATCAAATTAGCACCTCCCTCTAGATGGGCATCTTCTCTAGAAACAGATTGCCTTGTACGACTTGCACAAGAAACTTCATGACCATGACTTCTATTAGGCCTTGTAGTCCTGGAAGTTCAGATTGCTAGGGTTGCCACGAAAGATGAGTTTGTTACTGTTGCTACGACTCTCAAAAGCATCGACTTCATTGTTTCGTGGTTCCCTTTAAGCATTTTGCCTTGCATAAACATGTTTAACTTCATGAATAGGAGAATCACCATGGCCATCTACTGTGTGAGATCTTGTAATTGAATAAATCGATGAAAGGTAGAAACTTTGAGTTATTTTTTAAGAAACTGCAGTCGGCGCCAATAAATTTTTCGACCAGATTTTTTAATGATGACAACTTTCTCAAATAACCTTGATCGAAGACCCTCAAAGTAATAAATGTAATGACTTTTGTAAATAGATGAAGAGTAGTATTAATATTAATGGAGGAGATTATTGATTAAAGATTGATGAAACTGAAACTTGATTGAAGGTTGCCTATGTACTCTTGTTCTCAATGAACAAGGGATCAAGTTTCTTATTCCGTAGTTCTTGATATGTTGAGATTTTTCTTTTTATAGGGCCTTAAAATGTTAAAATCCTAATTAGTATTGTGGAATGGGATTCAAGTGGTTCTTATCTTATATGTTTGAGACATTGGGCCCAAATATATATAATTTAAATAATTACCCCAAATATATTGGATTTGGGTATTGGTCCCAACTACGGGTCCATACAATAACATATGATAGTTTTACGCACAAGGCACTAAACAGTAAATAATACAACCAGCTTTGTGGTATTTATCCTCTGTTTGATAACAAATTTTACATATCAATTGAGTGGGAACAAGAAATAATGGTTCTCTACTGAACTTATTATCCTTGCCGCATAACTTCCATGTGTAATGA
>JABWDY010035458.1:7042-19648 GCA_013358455.1 Thalictrum thalictroides | reverse complement strand
ATATCCAACTCAAACTGTTTTGTTTATAAGAAATTATTAGTATTATTAATTAAAGGATAGTGTCAGTGTGCACTGCATTTGCCTCAAGAAGAGAAAAAGTACAGCAGCTGAGGTACAGGTACCCTTATTCAATAGTGATATATTAATCCATATTCCATAGTATCCAAAGGCCAACTCTTATGACACCAACAATAAAAATAGCCGGCAATGCAATGCATGGAGAATTGGAGATCGATCAAACATATGAAGACAAAATATAGGCTAATGTAGCCAAGCTATATTTATTTGGATAAGCTTACCTTAATTAGATGACCAGAATATAATGGTTTTTGGAATACTTTTGTGATCAGAGTTGGTAATTTGGTATATATATTTTATCATCAATTCCTTTGTTTTCTTTAATTAAACATACAAACGACATTATATGGTTCAACCATTTTTATCCTAAACAAGACTTAAGCTTTTTGTCTTCTTGGCCATAAGATTTCAACAATATATATGCAGTTTTGCAAGACCCGGCCTTTTCTTTGTTTGTGTGCGTGTTAGTAGTGATAACTAACACTACTCCTATATATATTATGACCATTTGGACAAAAGATGCTGACATGTTCTGAAATTTCTATCCATGGCATGAAGTACTAGCAGGTTGAAGTGATGAGATTTAAGATAACTACTTAACTAGCTATATCTCATTTTCAAACGTTGGAGCTAGCACTACAGCATCATTAATAAACTTTGCACTCTTTCGGTAGTAGGAAGCAGATCGATCGATTGGTAAAATATATATTGATTGATCTTCTACAACTACAAGTTCATTCAGTGGAACTATTAAATCTTCAATATGTTCGTCAGTTTACAGGAACGGATAAGAAAGCCAAAACAGACTATATATAACAAATTAACAAATCTTATGTCATTGAGCCAAAAGCCTCAAATGTATTACAATGGATAAGATACAAAGTATAAAAGAAGATGTCGCAATTGTAAGACCAAATGTCCTACACATCATGACCATAAGCTCTAATGACTCTGATGATTTGGCCTCCCTTTTGAGTGTATGATCATAATAACCTGCAGACTGATAACACCATCCAGCTGCTTGTTCAACTCTATAACATTTCTGCAACCTTTCTTTTGCTCTTATTATCTCTGTTCTTTCTCTCAAAGCTTTCATGTTTGCATCAACAATGTTAGTTGACCTTCCTGCTCAAAGCAAATGCGAAAATTTAATTACTGATGACAATTTTTTCTTATGCAAACAAGCTGAAGCAGTAATAGCAGAAACTTTGTCCATGCAAGTAAGCAAGCAAGATCTAGGCTTTATACCAAGATGGCCTACAGCGATATAAATCTCACAAGCAGAGCCGAAGAAGCAAACAGTAATCAGAAATTTAGATAATAAATTAAACCAGCAATAAAGCTTCCATTTCTGATATGTACAAGTTGATATACCAACTCATTTCAAACTTTTCTATTGTATATAATTCACCATGACATCAACTACAATTATAGATTTCCTTTTCAAACAACAATAAGATGCGAAAAGTCTATACAGTTTTTGTAAACAGTCAAGCATTATCACAAATAAAAATCATATATAAAAGAATTCGTACGTGATTACCTTCATCTCCAAGAGCTTGTGCTCTCACATGTTGGTGCTTGTGGAACTTAAGTTTGAGTTTAGGTCTGCTGGTTAAGCCTAAAGAAAAAGAAGATTGAAGAGAGGATGCCATACCCTTTTGTGCTTCTTTTCCTATATCTTCAATTTATATATGGTTTATATAGAAGAGTCTAGCTAGGAATAAATTAAAAACCTTGACTGACTTTGAGTTATAGTTTATGAACATTACATATCTGTTTATTTGTCTTTTCCCTCTTAATTTGTCTACCATGATGTGTTAAATATAATTTCAGAAGATTACAGAATAATTTAAGTGATTCAACACATTTGTTTAACAAATCTGTATGTGTTAGGTGCCACGTTTTTCATTATATATTAATAAGTTCGTTGTTTTACTAATCAAATTGATTATATATAATTAGGCTGCTATTGCTAGCTTCAGGTATAGAACAGGTAATCTTAGCTATCCACATGACATAAATGTAATATATGATGACATTAGTGACATAATGGCACAAATTAATCGTCGGTCATGTTTCTAGTATGATTGAAGAAGAATCATAATCTTTGATGTTAAGTTACAGTACTACTATACTCAGCCCAAGGGTGTTGTGTGACGATCGACATGCATGCATACTTTAATTTCTCATTTTCTTAATACAATGTCCTATATATATTTTCACAATAAAAGCATGTGATCAACCAACCAATAAATTTTAATCTAAAAATATAACTTTTGGTTACTTATAGTTGAATCATCTCATTGTAGAGTTCATTAGATACACCATTGTATCTTCCTTAGCTTGTTAGTTGTATCCATAGATGGATTTCAAGAGAGATGGAGAAATTAGCAGAGAGGAAGAAGGCGTAATTTCAGTGCTATCCCCGCCTCCAACCATGGGTTCAATGCACATTGCTAGAAGTAATGGCTTTGGTCACAGCATAGAGTTCATGTCTCAAGCATATACCAATCAGGAAGGAAATTCAGAAATTATTATTGAAGAAGAATATTTAAGCACTCATCAAGATGGGCTTCTTCCCATATTTCTAAAGGTATATGATCGATCCTTCTCGCGCCTTGTAGTTATATGCCTTGAAAGTATAATTTTAATTCAATACTATATGTCGATGCAGTTTGAAGATGTGGCATATAAAGTCAGAAGCATCCCAGCTTCATCTAAGAACCCTGTGAAGGTAATGGTGTCAAAGGTTGCTTCACAACTGCATATGGATGGAGAGCATTACAAGCCCATCCTGAAGGGTATTACAGGCAGCATTGGTCCTGGGGAGATTCTCGCTTTGATGGGACCTTCTGGTAGTGGAAAAACAACCTTACTCAAGATACTGGGGGGTCGATTGCATGATAATGTTAAAGGAACTGTCACTTACAATGACATTGCATATAATCCAGCACTTAAGAGGAGGTTATATAAGATCATCTTACAACAACTCTTTTATGTTTATTATAGTTCCTCTGCTTTGCAGGGATATGATATTGAAATTCTACTACTTTCAGGATAGGATTTGTAACCCAAGACGATCTGCTCTTTCCTCAACTAACAGTGGAAGAAACCCTTGTTTTTGCCGCATTTCTAAGACTCCCAACCAATATGAGCAAACAGCAAAAGTATGCCAGAGTAGATATGATAATCAAAGAATTAGGACTTGAAAGGTATGTGTCACAAGTAAATTATAGCTAGTAGCTACACTATGTACTGTGCCAGTAATAACCAATAGTGCTTCTACGACATTCATTCAGATGTCGCAGTACAAGAATAGGAGGGGCATTTGTAAAAGGCATATCTGGAGGAGAAAGAAAGCGAACAAGTATAGGCTATGAAATTCTTGTAGACCCTTCGTTATTGTTGCTTGACGAGCCAACTTCAGGCCTTGATTCCACCTCTGCAAATAGACTCCTTCGGATTCTACAAGGAATTGCTAAGGTTAGAGCTTAATGTATATATATGTTTTCTTTTGTGTACATGTTTCTTCCCTGTAAAAATTCGACTAGCTCAATCTGTAATGCATTTAATGGATCATATATAGGCAGGCAGAACAATCATCACAACAATCCATCAACCATCAAGCAGAATGTTCCACATGTTTGATAAGCTTTTGCTGATATCAGAAGGTTATCCAGTGTACTATGGGAAGGCTAGAGAATCCATGGAGTATTTCTCATCTTTAAGGTTTGTCCCTGAGATAGCCATGAACCCTGCAGAATTCCTACTAGATTTAACAACTGGACAAGTAAATGATATAAGTCTACCTGAAGACCTAAGAACGCCTCGAGAATCACTTGAATTCGAGAAAGATGTAATTAAAGTAAGCTGAGAATTATCCTTACATGCAAAACAACATGAGCAAAATAAGCAGATCTCTTAATAACAAACATTTGTTTGCTATGGAAATTTCAGTATTTACAATTGAAGTTCAAAGTTGCGATAGAACCAAAAGAAAAGGCTAGTCACAGGGTAACAAAGGCTCCAGAGCATCTTCAGTTGGCTGTGCAAGTTAAGAAGGATTGGACCATGACTTGGTGGGATCAGTTTTTCATATTATCAAAGAGAACATTCAAAGAGAGATGTAGAGATTACTTTGATAAGCTAAGACTAGTGCAAGCACTTGGAGTCGCAATCTTACTAGGCTTACTGTGGTGGAAATCTACCACTGGGACAGAGGCTCAACTCCGAGATCAGGTAAAATTTCTAAAGCCAGTTGAAGATTCTGCAAGTTTTACCAAGTCAAATTGCGACCTTTTTGGTTTCAGCTAACCCCAAAGATTTTTCGCAGGTTGGCCTGATATATTACATATGCATTTTCTGGACATCATCGTCAATATTTGGGGCAGTATATGTCTTCCCATTTGAGAAGGTCTACTTAGTGAAAGAACGAAAAGCCGATATGTACAGGCTTAGTGTGTACTATGTGAGTAGTACTTTGTGTGATATGGTGGCTCATATCTTTTATCCGACCTCTTTCATGCTGATTGTATACTTCATGGCTGGTTTCAAGAGAACAGTTGCTTGCTTCTTCATGACACATTTTGCAATACTATTGATAGTCATTACAAGTCAAGTAAGTAGAAAACCACCAACCAAATATTTTATGTTTACTTCAATTCATTCTGTGAACTTAAATGAATTCTTTCTGTACTTAGGGAGCTGGGGAGCTCTTCGGCGCCATGGTCTTAAGTATAAAACGAGCTGGGATGATTGCCTCTCTAATACTAATGTTGTTTCTCCTTACTGGAGGATACTATGTGCAAGTACTTAACTCGACCTATGCCCTCTTGTCAGTAAACACACTTGGTTTGAATTCTAAGACTTATATTGATTTGGTTTTGATTTGTTGTCACAGCATATACCAGAGTTCATACAGTGGTTGAAGTATATATCTTTCATGTATTATGGCTTTCGACTTCTATTGAAAGTTCAATATTCAGGCGACCAACTATATGAATGTGGAAGCACAGGTGGTTGTCGAAGTTTGCAGACCTCACCCTCTTTCGATACTGTGAACCTAAATGGTGGATTGAAAGAAGTCTGGATCCTTCTGGCCATGGCTCTAGCCTATCGATTATGTGCATATGTTTGTCTACGTAAAAGAATAAGTGTCTGCCATCTTTAACAAGTCATCAAATCATACAGCTGATCAAGGCATCATATATAACTGAAGATCTGTAATTTCGATGTAAGTCATGGAAAGGTAAACAAGAAAATGTATCCAAACTTCCTTCAATTCATTAATTTTCAATTATACAAGTGGCTAAATAGCCTTATACAAACTCACTTTAGTACTTTACAAAAAGAATTGTTTCAGCGTTACAATCAACATGATTAAAGTATAACAACTACTCATTGACCCAGAAATCTCAAATAAACTACAACGGACAAAATACAGAGTAATGAAGAGGATGTAGCAATTGTAAGACCAAATGTCTTACAAACCAAGACCATAAAATTCAAGGATTCTGATAGTTTGGCATCCCTTTTAAGTGTATAATCATACCCAGATGAATAACACCATCCTGCTTGTTCAACTCTATAGCATCTCTGCAACCTTTCTTTTGTTCTTATGTTCTCTATCCTTTCTCTTAATGCGCTCATATTCGCGTCCACCATGTTGATAGACCTTCCTGCACCACCTTAAAAACGGAAAAGTTGGTTATTAATACCAATAAACCAGATTTATATGACTTTCTTCGATTAAACACACCAGAAAATCCAACCTCATGAAAAAAAAAGAAAAATCATAACTAATAAAGTCATTCTTACCTTCATCTCCAAGGGATTGAGCTCTTACATGTTGGTACTTCTGGAATTTAAGCTTGGGTTTTGATCTGCTAATTAAGCCTAAAGAAGATTGAAGAGTGGACGCCATGTCCTTCTCTGCTCCAATTCCTACGCTTCATGGTAGTCTATATATAAGTCTAAGACTATCGACAACATTAATTGACCGTCTTTCTGATTAATATGTTTAACTATACATAAGAAGGCAACAATTGTGCGTGTTAGATGTCTATTTCACATATTTTAAATGTGAAGGCTAACTGTAGCCGAATAGATCTGGTCAATGCATATTTTTTTTCTTTTTTCTTGAAATGAGACAAGAAAAAGGTATTTCAAAGAATGGAAATAAAACTGAGAACTCAGGGGAGACTAGGCTTACAGCATTTGGACTGATCCTATACATGCTCCAGGGTCTTACTGACTATGATAAGGTCAATTCAAAATCCCATTGAGATAGTCTGCAAGGACCAGTCCTTCCAAATTCGTGAATGTAATAAGGGCCAATGTCATTGACGAATCACTAGTCCATTTTAACCGTCCAGGGTGACAGGGTTCTTGATCACTGCAATCATCTCGACTAGGGCAAGGTCCAGAATCAAAGTATGGTAAGGCGAGAGAATATATAACCTAGACAAAAATACAACATCCAGCATTGCTTCACATGGTCACTTTTGAGACTTGAGAGTATATTGGTTTGATTCCTTAAGATCCCATGTTTACACACAAATTGATATTCAGTTCAACCCTAAACCCAGAAATCCAGACCAACCTGCCCGAGTTCCAGTCTTAATCAAACAGCTATCTAATCATGTACCACACATTAAATTTGATGAAAATCTGGATTCTGTCTCCATTGTTTAAACGCCATACTGGATTTGACCAGTTCTTGTCTTGTTTTTTTTTTTTGGGTGGGGGGATAAAGAGTTCTTGTCTTGCTTGGCATTCATATATACACAAGGAAGAATCAAATAATTTACGCGTTTCGAGAATTTAATATTGACTCGTAAGACTTGGATCAAAATTTGATATAAACGAAGAGACAACAGACAAAGAAGAGACTTTGCACTGGAAATTCTATAATCAAACACAAAACTGGGAATACCAACAAACACCTAGTAATAATGTACACACATTTCTTCTTGTCACCCAAGAGTCCAAGACATTTCCCTCTCCCTAGTAATGTACCAACTATCAAACTACTAATAAGCTTATAAGCCCCTCCTATCTCTTTCCTCATCTCAAACAACAAACATGTGGTTCAGGCACAGATAGAAAAAAACACTTCAACCACAACTATCCGTGAAAACCTGCATCAAACTATTAAAGCCTTATTTGCAAGCCCCAGACATGAAGACAATGGCGGTATACAGTGCATTTACATGCCGTACACCATAGACCGCTAGAGGGTAAGTTTACTCGTTCTTTTAATTTGTCATTTCAAAGTAGAGAGCTTCACTCAAATAAACCTGATTTTGAAAATTAAGATAAGGTGTAGAATAAAACAACTAGTACCAGGTACAAACTAAAGCTCAAAAGCAAGTTATCAGAGCAATTGATAAGCAAAGATGCATAAAACATTCCAAAACATGAATCCACAATCAACAAAGCTTGCATAAGCAAAGAAATTGTTAAATACTAACAAGACATAATTAACAAAAATAACAAGTTGAAATATACTAATCTATATGTATTCATTAGCTTCCAAGGCAAAATTTAACAAACATAATAAACTAATAAGTTTCATACCTTGATAAATAAGATGCCCCATTCTACTAAACATACAAAATCATCATCAAAGGATCGGTTTTTATTAAAAACCCAAAATCCTTGATCACTAAACATTCTACCTTAAACACCAAAATTGCTTATCATCCTTACCATCTCCTACTTAGTCTTCATAGTAATTCCATACTCACCTGCAACAATAACAGTAGTAGCCATATTAAGAAACATCCCATGTTCAACAACACCGGCAAGTCTCAAAATCTCATCACTTGCAGCTTCCAAATCCCCAATTTCTTTCTCGAAAAATAAGTCCACAATATAATTCATATTGTCAGTAACAAATGGTTCTTCATTCTTTCCACAAACACGAAGTTTCGCGACACATCCAACTTCAAATTTTTCTTCAAACAATCTCTGTAACCTGGTTTCAGTAAATTTCCAACAAAATGGAACAACTTCAACAGGTACTGCATCACCAGTTCCACCTAAATTCTTCACAAGTTTTGTTTGATCAACAATAACTATAAATTTCTTACAAGCACTTTCCACCATTTTTTCTCTTAACAAAGACCCTCCACGCCCTTTAACAAGATTGAGATAAGGATCCACTTCATCTGCACCGTCGATTGCTAGATCAAGAATAGGATGTTTATCGAGATCTGAAAGAGGGATTCCTAATGAAATTGCTTGTTCTTGGGTTTTCTTTGAAGTTGGAACTCCAACAATGTTGGTCAGCTTTCCTTGATGTAGTAACTCAGCGATTCGATCAACTGCGTGTTTTGCAGTTGAACCAGTACCCAAACCCAAAACCATACCTGATTCAACAAACTCAACCGCTTTATAAGCAGCGATTTTCTTCAACTCGTCTTGAGTCAAAATCGTTGGAGGTGGTGGTGCTTCCATTGGGGATGATTCAGGGAAGAGAAATAATGGGGGTGAAGAAATCGCCATGGAAAGTGATAATAATAAATGGGGTTTGTGAGAAATATAAATTTATAGAAGAAAAAGTGGAGAAAAAGCAGCGTTTTTAGAAAGCATTGATTTGTATTTAATCTGTTTGAAGAAATACGCAAACTGATTGAAGTTAATAAAGAATGGGATTTGTGAAAAATGAATAATTATTGAGGAAAAAGCATGGAAAAGGTAGAGATATTGATAAGAAGTTAAGAACCATTAGTTTTAGTTTGTGTTTATCAAGTGTTTGAAGAAATGCGGATAAGAAGAAAAGACGCCTTTATTGATCAAGTTTAAGCCACCACCACCATAGGATAAGTCATAAGATAGAAAGAAGAAACAAACGTAGGGTTTGTGGATTCTGTCTGGTTTCTAGTCTACTCATCATGTGGCGTTTAAAAAACTTTATGGGGGGTGTCAGAAATGGCTAGATTTGATTTGATTTGATTTGCTTGTGGTTACTGTTGGTGTGCGGTGAGGAGAAGAGATTCTTCCTTTTGTCAAAGCGATTGAATGCTTTATCTTTTTTAGACAATCGATGCTTGCTTTATAGTCCTCTTATTATTAATATCTCTAGTGCGCATCTCAAGGATATATGTAAACATAATAAAATAAAGTTCTGATTACAAGAATATTCGTATGGGGTGTCTATGTTTACACACGGCAAATATTTGGTCCAGCCACCATTTGACAAATGTTCAAGCTGTTTCAACTGGCAAAAGGAGTCAATCAAAAGAGAAGCATGTAAACACACGTTTGTGGTTTGCACTTCGCAATAAACCACACCAGAAGAAAAAAAAGCATGTATAGCATTGGTAGAGTTTGGGCCAGATACAATGATACATTCTATACACACCTCAAAATATTAATATTACCCTTCTTTGTATGTGTGTCATAATTGTGATGTTAATGGGGTGCAAAGATGATTTGAAATTTTTCTCAGATATAGTATTCGCATTTCGCAATGCCATCATCATGTCAGAAATAAGCAGAAACATGGCAACCACAACACCAGCAATAGTATTTTGAATTTCCAAATCCATATATCATGTATATGTTATTCCAAAAATGTACTCTGCAATAAGCAGGCAAAATCAACTCAAACAGATGACAACTACACTGGCAAAACTTGAACCAGAATGCTCCCGTTAAACTCAAATATATGGAAGCAATCTAAAGTAGATGATGATATACATAGTTAGAGAAAAAATGGCAAAGATGTGCTGCCAGAAAAGAAGGGCAGAAGCCTCGCAAACTGCATAGCCCCTCAAGCTAGCAATTGCTCCCAGCAGTATGGCACTTGGTGTTGTGTATTGCAGTAGAAGCACAAACTTAAACATCTGATCATCATGAACCAAAATGTTCAATTTACCTGCCAAAACAATGATACCAATCCCCAATAGAGGAAGCAACAACAGCCTAGCCACTGAAATGCCAATTGTTGTTTTAATCCCAAGTTTAGAATCGTTTGGCCCTTCAGCAAGCATTCCTCCGAGAACTAGCATTACTGAGGGTACCATTGCACCTGCCAAGATTTCTAGACTATCTGTCAAGAATGAAAGAGGAGCATCATATCCGAAAAAGAAATCCTTGAGTTGTGGTACAATCCCAACAATAATAGCTAATAGGGAAGCTATAGTTGGTGGTTGAAGGATGTGACGAATTGGGGTTTGTTCTGCAACAATTCTAATCCTCCTGACCATCTTAGGTTCTGCCAAACACCTAATAGACATGGGACTGTTTCCACCTACATCAGTTGTTGAATCAAAAGCAGGAAGAGTCGTCTGTGAAGCCCCTAAAATGCTATTAAATGTCCTTGCAATGAACGGTGTCTTGGAATGTTCGGTTTCTTTATCTTCGATACCTGGCCATTCTGCTTCAATGAGGAGCGGTCTACTAATGTCAGAACCACTTGGTCCTTCATTGTTTCCAACTCCTTCCTCGACAACTTCATAGTACTCCATTGGGGGTTCCATCATGTGATAGACAAGGGTATACACAAGTATTACAGACACCCATTGAGCAAAAGAAACATATGCAACACCATTCCCTTTGCAGTTGGCACCAAATGGATTGTTCTGGCTATGGCAGACTGATCCCACAATAGCAATCAGAAGGTTCCCAGTGTTGCCAAATCCAGTCATGATAATAGTGAGTCGGAAAAACTGAGGGGGCGGGCGACATACAATTGCCACAAGGTACCCTAATATGCAACCAATGATGGTACTAATAAGCACATTCACAGGAATGAACCACCAGAGAATAAAATTCTCAAATGTCATAGTTTGCCCAAGCTTTGTGAAAATAAGACAAGGCAGAAACAAGGCAAATACAAGTTTGCTGAGAAGCTTGAAAGTTGCTCTTGGCAGAATTTGCCTTTTCGGGTGCGCCAGAACTAAACCAATGACCGTAAGGGAAAGGAGTTTCATCAAAGGGATGACAGCAGTAAGGAGGTTTTCATTATGTGATTTCATTTCACCATGTAATAACATCGTCGACATTTTAATATTCTTCAATGTATTCTCTAAAACAATAATTCTTCACATATGACTAATTTCAAATGAAATCAATAATCCTACATGACAGAATTAAGGTAAAAAATATGACAGAATTAAAAGTTGTGCATAATAATCAAATTCAATATGAAATCTGAAACTCAAAAGAGAAAAACGAAATGAGGGAGAGAAATTACAAAAGCAGGTAAGTTGGAGAGATTGGAACAGATGATCTTGATCAACAGAGAAGAATGTTCTATTGGTGACTTGTGGAGCTGTGGGAGTGAATTAAGCAATCAAAGCACATTACCATTTATAACCATATTATGCCATCTATGTTCTCTTATTGTCAATTATACCATAAATAGTGGAAGTTTGATATCAACCAGAGAGTCCAATTTTGTTCACCAGGAGGTCCCACTGGTGGATTCTATCAGGTTTGTGATTGGTTGTCATGTTTTTTTAACTAAAAACTTAGTTTGGATGTAGTGAACCCTAATGAGACCGGAACAAAATTTGGACCAATCACAAACCTGGTAACTTTCACCAGATGGGACCCCCTGGTGAACAAAATAAAATTCTCAACGAGATCAGTGAGATTATTAGTTGAGGAAAGCTGATCCACTTATTTTAGGGTGATTTGTTTTCCACAATTTTCATCTTAATATAGCCTCCAATCCTCCATGGCTCCATTTATATTCCTAATTTGCTTGCCACACTCAAAGTTGAGTAGAAAAAGCTGGATTAATCTGATCAACAAGAAACTAATCTTGGAGATTCTTTTTTAAAGTATATGGCTTCCTTTCGTCAGATTCTAATCATTACAACCTCCAAGTAAATTATTAAAAAAAAAAAACCCTCCAAATAAATACATTTTTATTGTGGCCAATGGGAGAATAGAACATTGATTGAAGTGCCCAAGCTCATCTGTTAATGATAATATGTGGGAAAGAAATACAAATTTTAAAAAATAGAACACCACTTTTTAAAGAAATTACAACACAAAAAGATTATCATCAAACTTTATTTTCCTAAACAAACAATTGATTGACAAAAATCCCCTAAAGGGACCCTTTCCAGCTTCCTACATCCATCCCATGAAATCAGATATCACGTGTTATCTGAAAATTGTAATGGCATGTTTGTGTAAAGAAGAGTGTAGAACAATTCCACTTCTGGCAAACTTTGAATTATCTGAATAAATCTGTTCTTGCTAGGCTCTTCGAGCAGAGTAGGTCCAGTCTGTGCAACGCGGGCCAAAAGCCTGGCCAGCGGAATCCCAGAAGATTGACTACCTCCTGACTGCAACCCAAAATCCTCCATCAGAGCATCCACTACTGATCTCAATGATATTTCCATGACATCTCCAAAGTCCGCACTATGTAAGCAAGTGCAGAAAGACCAGCAGGGAAAAAATATCAGTGTTCGAGTAACTTCATCTTAAACAAAAATTATTCTTTGTAAAGCAAAATGAAGTAGCTTGATCAGAATGGAAAGCGAACACTTTAAACTAATATAA
>JABWDY010035286.1:0-13164 GCA_013358455.1 Thalictrum thalictroides | reverse complement strand
GAACCAGTGCTGAGTCTTAACCTTGCTTTTCACTGCCCCAATGAAAAAAATCATAGAACAAAACATATTTTAATCACCATCTGAGTTGGATTACTTGTTATTTTAATCACCATTGAGTCAAGTCTCGACAAAATACAATTCATATTCCCTAGGGCATCTCCAATGGTTCATGGTTCGGGGTTCACCTATATTAGTATTTTTAGTGAAAACCCTAAAACACTTAAACTAATAAAAATTTAAAAAAAATTAACATTGATAGGTCAAAGTGTAAAACAAACACTTGACTTAACAAAATTTGGTCAAGATGACGGACATCATAGGAAGTGCGGTCTCACCATAGGACCGAACAACAAGTGCGGTTTCGTTAATTTCTTTCACCAGACCGTATATCATGTGCGATTTCGTGACTGGCCAACGTAAACACGCAAGCCCAACATTAACCAACTCAACAACGGCTAGTTTTTTCAAAATTTCAATTTATTACCAAACTGCCATCCTGTTTCTCTATATATACATCAATTCTCCATTGTTGAACTTGCCAATTTATTCTCTATCTCTCTCTCAAATTTTTCTTTCAATTAACTATAAGGGGTGGTAAAATTAGATTTTGGATTGGTGATGGAAAAGTGGAACAAATGGTTATGGATTCGGAAGATGAAGAAGAAGAAAAAGGCTCGAAGAATTGAAGAGGCAAAAAATTCTCGAAGCTAATATTGAACGAACCACCACCTCCACCTAGAATAACCAAAGACATCAAACGTGTTAATGATGATTGTGTTCATGTGGGACGTGCTTTGGGCATTGAAGTACCACCATTAACGCCGAAGGAATTGTGTCGTCTTGAGGATGAATATGAAGCGTTTATGGAGGAGTACGAAAGTGAACCACACGTGCTCCCAGAAAATATTCATAGAACCAATACTACAAAATAAAAAATAACAAGTATTAACTAATTAAAACATGGCAACGTTTCAAATAACTAATTCAAACCAAAAACTAATTTAAGTATACTTGTAATATCCAGACAAAGGCATTGGCCAATGACACATCCAACCTACAAGCGGTGTCAAGGTGATGATACAAATGGGCCATTATCGCACCATCCTAATCATATTTGCCAATATCATCAAATTCAAGAAATGGTCTCAACCAACCAGCCCTAACCCCAACATTTGCAATAGTAATGAATAGTTGTTCGAGAACGTATAATATAAAAGCCCTAATGTATCGGGTCTCACTCTCACTATCGGGGGCTAACACCAAGGGTTGTTGGTCGTTTTCCAAACACCAGTTTGGGTCGGTGGGGTTCTTAAAACAATCCAAGAAGTTCTAATGGTAGTACTATCAAACTTGTCACAATCAGGAAAATACCTAGCTAACTCAACATTGTTTTCGAGCGTTTTATCAAAGGAAAAATTTGACCGTGTCCTAGTTTTATGTAACACCTCGGGTTCGGCAGGTGGTTTGCCGAGGGGTGGATCCTGAAATCTTAAGGGAGCATATCCTGACGTTGAAATATAGTTATAGATCCGTCATATATTATCACTGAGGCCTTTTGAGAACACTTGGCTCCGGAGTTCGAAAGAACTCCGAAGTTAAGCGTGCTCGGGTGGGGGTAGTCTCAGGATGGGTGACCTCCTGGGAAGCAGGCTCCTGTCCCTAAAAACCTCACACTGTCGGACGTCCGCAGTGGCTAAGTGAGGACAATATCGGTGTCTATATAAGTCGGATCGTTACAAATAGTATCAGAGCCGACGATGGTTCACCTGTCAAGGGTGGGAAAGTATGCTGGAAAGGCGCCTAGCCCGGTGGGGGTGATGGTTGCGCCAGATACTTGTCTCACTAGGGGCAGGGAACATCGGAGATCTGGGGCTGTATATTTCAAAGCCGAGGACGGCTGTCTCTTAAGGTGGTGGGATTGTAACACCCCGGGTTCGGCTGGTGGTTTGCCGAGGGTGGATCCTGAAATCTTAAGGGAGCATGTCCTGACGTTGAAATATATTTATAGATCCGTCATATATTATCACCGAGGCCTTTTGAGAACACTTGGCTCCGGAGTTCTTCGAACTCCGAAGTTAAGCGTGCTCGGGTGGGGGTAGTCTCAGGATGGGTGACCTCCTGGGAAGCAGGCTCCTGCCCCTAAAAACCTCACACTGTCGGACGTCCGCAGTGGCTAAGTGAGGACAATATCGGTGTCTATATAAGTCGGATCGTTACATTCTATCCCGATAAGCATTGAAAAATCGAGTGGGGTAAAACCAATTTCACCTTGTGGGTTGTGAAACGTGTGTGTACTCTCCCACCAACTCTCAAACAAGCCTAATAAAATTGCTCTATCGTTACGTAATTGACATGAAAAAAGGGGTTTGGGCATAAAACTATAACCTATGTATGGGTGCAGTGAACCCTAGTGGGAAAATTATAATTTCGCACCTAAATTTTAGACACGTGGCATGATTTTATTGGGTTAACAATCAAGTTGAAATGAATATAAGATAAGGACTTCCGCATCCGTACCGATGTGGGTTCCTAAAAGCTTCTCCTCTGCTTTTGGATTAGGATCCGCCACTTGAGCCACATGCTTTCTGGCGTTGTTGACCAGGATGCGCTCTACAAAAATAACATGAAATACATATGTGCGTTCAATCTCATATCAGTCAAATGAATCATTTATCTTCATAAAAAAGGTGAGGAAAGATTGTAGTAATGCTATAGTCCAGGCCTAACTAAGGAAGTGAAAAGGTCGGGACTGAAAGCTTCGGGAAGTGCAAGATCGTTCGTCTGGGGAAAGCTTCAGAAGATAACTTCGCTATTGTTAGAAGTCAGTGATAAACTAAAATATGGATTTGTTTTTCAATTTGGGTTCACCCATATGTTTGGGATTTAAATATTGGGCTTATAGGCGGGGAAAACATTTTGGGTTGCGTGGATCAAAATGTTGGTTTTGCTTCAATTGATAAAGGGCCTTTGGCCCAAACATATATTGTGTAACCAGGTTTATTTACAAGGTGTAAGAAAGTCAATCTAACTTATTCTGATATCATTCTTATAAAGGATCTGATTTGTTAGCCATGGCATGGGCTTCAAGATTGCAGCTCACTCATTTAATGAATAATTGGCTTTCAGACTGCAGCCCATTTGTTAAATGTGAAATTACAATTATAGGTTTTAAGTTGTGGTCCACTTATGAATCTATGCAATTATGAATTTAACCCTATGAACTTAAAAATTAATCAAAATTCTCTTCAATTAGACTATCAATTAGGAGAGAGAATATTTTCTTAAGGGCATGTTCTACTTTAATATAGAGTATAGATGATTGAATTACATATAATTTCTGCAATATCTGGGTTATGAAACTTCATGATTCCAAATAGTGAAATTTGTGCCGAGCATTATATCGCTCATTAGTATCAATATTATCCTCAAATAGTCACTACGGATATCTCGCATTAGAAGTATGGCTAATCTCAACCAGAATCACTGTATGTCCCTTTCTACAGTTTCTTCCTCGAGATACGGGTCACCTACAATAAGATAAATAAAGGGGGGCGCCGGTGGGATACCAGCGTTAGTCCTCCGATGCTTAAGTTAGAATAGGTTAACTAATGGGAGACAAAAGGAATGTAGTGGCTACTGTAGATGATGGGATTGAACATACCTGGGATCTTGTGTTTGCCCCTATTTATAGGAATGCATACCTAATTGTTCCTGATCGTTGGATTAGTGTTCAGATCTGTCGGCGTACGGGATGCCACGTGGAGCGATGATGTCCTTGTATTCTCTTACTTGTTTGAATGTGGTCAATCAAGTGGTAAATAGCTGGAGCCCGTGCCGTTCACGTGATCTACTAAAAGACAACGTATTACGTCAGCCTAATCATAGTGGGGTCTATGGTACTTACATCGCCCCCTCTCGGATCCGTCGGAGACTTCGGTTCTGGCGGTTCCGGGAGATAATACCCGTACGTAATGGACACGTGTTATTGTCACGTGGTAGGTTTTTCGATTGCTTGCTGAGTAAGATTTGGGTTTCACGCTCGATTTGATGGGTCATAATTATGGCCCCCAAACGCTTCGTCTGTCGAAAGCAACGTTTAGTGTTCCCAGTTCTAGTAATCTGAATCGACGTCTTATTTTTATAAAACCTCTTCTGCCGTGATATTCCTCATTTTGCTCCTTTTCGTTTTGGAGAAACACTTTGCTGTTGTGCTGCTGAACTCTGATCTTTGGTGGAGATTTTGCTAGGGTTTCTTCTTGCTTTTCGGTAAGAATTTCAACCTTGTTTTGTTCTTCCTTTCCTGCTTATTTGATTTTGATTGTAAGTTTGTTCATCTGTTTTGGAGTTTTGCTTTAATGGTGTTTTCCTTGTTTTTTTGACTTGTTGATGAGTTCTTCCTTTTGTTGATTTCGACTCGTTAGTGAGTCCATGTTGATTTTGACTCGTTTGGTGAGTCCATATTTTGTAGGTTTTGATTTGTTGGAATCGGTGTGGGAACAACTTTTGTTCTGAGTTTGAATCCTTTCGTTGATTAGGAAGTTATTCTTTTACTCCGTTACCCCCGTCGCCCCTGTCTTTTCAAAAGATGATGCAGAAACCTGATTGGTCTGAATATTTGAAAAGACCTCGTGATGGGGATTTGAGACCCCCGGGTGCTCCGAGTTATGTTGCTGCTGCTCCGAAGCACTGGCTGGATCGTTTTGAGCCGACGTTGTATGAGTGGAGACCGGTGCTGTCGGTTTTCAGGCAAATGTATGAGATTCCAGAAGATGTTTCTTTGAGTCATCTTACTTCCCAGCTTAGATATTGTCACCATGATCGGCCTTATCTGTCGGGTTCGATATTGGTGACAGCTGGTCAAATAAGCTCTGGCTTGCGTTTTCCATTAACTGCTCTTGATCTGGAGGTTTTGAACTTTTACAGGATTTCCCCTGGACAAGGTGTGGGAAATTTCTGGCGTTTGATGAAGTGTTTTAACAATATCAACTCTCACCCCGACTATACTGTTACCTTGTTGGATATTAGGAAACACTATATGTTGTGGACTAATGATACTTCCTGGCCTCAGTTTTACCATTTTTACTTGCGTTCTCAGAAGCGTCCTGTGGTCCATGACCTTAGAACTTGGGATAAGGATTGGCCGAGCTTCCCACTTATTGTTGAGGACCAATTTGGTGCTTTTGATAGTGATATGGAGTCTGTTCTTATGTTTCCGATACTCAACGCTGGAGGTTTGTTTTGTTGCATGCTGTGTGAAATTTTGTTGCATGTGTGATATTTTGTTGCTTGTTCTTTTCTGACTTGGATTTGTTTTGTAGCAGTGAACATAGACAAGGACTCGCCGTCGGAGTCTACTGATTCCGTTTTTGATCAAATTCTTGGAGAGGCAAGTGATTATGACCTTTTAGAATCTCTTACTGGTGCAAGCTGAAAAGGGAATCACCCTATCAAAGCTGTCGGTGTTGAAACCCGAGGGACAGAGGCTCCTTTGTTTGTTCCTGTCGGCGGACCCAAGGAAAGTCACTTTCGTTGTGATAGAAGTGTTAAGGATTTGAGCAAGACCAAAACTTCAAAAAGTAGAAGTAGTTCTCGGAAGGTGAATATTGTAAGTAGTTCCGAAGGTACAAGTGAATCTGTAGCTGGTAGACGGCGTAGTCGGAGTAAGGTTCATGTTTCTCGTTCGGTAATGGAAGCAAAT
This sequence comes from Thalictrum thalictroides, assembly GCA_013358455.1. NCBI lineage: Eukaryota > Viridiplantae > Streptophyta > Magnoliopsida > Ranunculales > Ranunculaceae > Thalictrum > Thalictrum thalictroides. The sequence goes on along the minus strand of JABWDY010035286.1, from coordinate 7,466 downwards.
CTTGATTTCAATTTAAAGTTTAAGCCGATGGATGAGAGTGCTATTGATTTGGATCAGTTAGACTTCTCGGGTGAAGAAGATCAAGGTCAAGATGTAGGAAATTTTTCTGTAGAAAATTTTGCTCCGGGTGAACCGTATTTTGCAGGTAAAGATGGACCATCTGTTAATAAGGATTTTGAGTCAGTGTTTGGTGCTGGTAGCAGTTTCAAAGATGCTGTTGGTGTTGTTGATCGTGATGATAATGCTGGAAATGACAAGTATGTTGATGAAGGTTTCGTTGATGAGAAAGTTTTAAGGAGAGAGGGCATCCGAGCTCCATATTGGTTTCGTAAACCTACTACTGTGAGTGGTCGGCGTTTGAGTATGACGGATTCTGGATCGAGTGATCCTGATGTTGCTGGCGGTGCTGTGATGTCATCTCTTTTGCCAAGTGACTTGGGCAAGATCCAGAATACTTCTACTGAACTTTTGTTAGAGGAACTTGATCTAGTTGTGTACCGTGTAAGTATACTAAGTCTATGTCGTTAGAAATTTCCTTGATAGCTTTTGACGTTTGGTGTTTTGTTTAGGTTAATGTTGTTAGCTTTGGTTGTAGCCGTCGATTGCATCATATCATGAAGAAGAATGAAGAATTTCGTGCCGAGGGAGATGTATTGAAAAAGGGGGTTGGTGTTTTGCAAGCATCCCTGGTTGCCTCTTCTGCTGATGCTGTACAGATCCAGTTGAAAGAAAGGAACTCTCAATTGTTAGAGTCTCGTAATGAGGTGCAACAGGTTAGGCATGAACTTGCTTTGGTGGAGGAGGCTGTGCGGGCTAGCGAGGCGGAACGCCTTCATCAGGTCAGGACACGAGATGAATTGCTCCAAGAATCTGAGGCGCAGAGGGAAGATCTTAACCGTTAAGCTTATTACTTCTTTAAGTAAAGAGGCCTCGTTGGAGGCTGAGCTTGCTAGGGTTAAGGCGGAGTTCAAGGCCAAGCTTGATCAGCTGAATGAGACTGCCAGTGATCGTGTGCAGGAGGAGGTTGAGAAAAGAATTAGCCAGCTCCGTCAAAGGAAGATTGCGAAGACCACCAACTGTCCTACTCCGAGGCATTCTTGATCTTTTTTAGTGAGGAAGAGAGCTTACAAACAATTTTTATTTTATTTCTAAGTACTTGTTTTGTTTTGCCTGAATTTCTTGCCCGTGGGGGCAGGCAGGCTTGGAGCCGTGAGGCATGATACAATGTTTACTTTGAGGTGTTATGGCCCTTTACCTGAATTTCCTGCCCGTGGGGGCAGGCAGGTATGTTTGTAGCCGTGTGGCTGTTTGATACAATGATCTTTTTGGGGCCGTGTGGCCAGTTTTTGTTACCCGAATTTCCCATTCCGTTAGGTTGGGCGGGTTTTTTGATGCCGCAGGGCATTTTATATTGAAATATTTAGTATGCTTTGTTAACTCTAGTGCAAGTTTGTGTATGCTTGAAATTTTTGCAACTTTAACTTGATCTGTATGGATGTTTAGTTCTGAGCTCCTGTAGGCTTAGCCCCGTCGTCACGGAGGCTAACCTATAGGATTAGATTTAAACATAACCTCTTGGGCTCGTCCCTGGTCGGGGCATCTTTTGGTGTTGGTGTAGCCAAACCTCCAAAAGGGACATCGGCGTTGCAGGCAAGTGCTAGATTTTAACTGCCGCCTTGCCAAGACTCTCACTCACGTAGCCGTTGTCCCCGAGTTTGATTAACTGGGCTTTCCTTGTGTGTATTCAAAGGGGCATCCCACTATGCTTTTGGCATTGCTATAATGAGGGTAAAATTGTAAAAAAGAAAACTGAGTTTTGTTAATTGAACAATCACGCTAGTAATTCATTAATGTAATTTGGGTTACATTACATAATGTGCTTCATAAGTTAAGATTAACTTAGATCTCTAGACATGATATTTTCTTAGGTTAGCAATGTTCCACGGCTTGTCAACTGGAATTCCTGCCATTGTTGATAGGTGGTATGCCCCTTTGGATCCTGGGCGCACAACCACATACGGGCCTTCCCATGCTGGTTTTAGCTTTGTTGGAGTTGGGAACTATCGGCGTAATACCAGGTCTCCTGGCAAAAGTTTCCTTGATTTAACCTTCTTCCCATATTGAGCTTGGATCTGGCGGTGGTATTGTTCCAGTCGGAGTCTTGCTTTATCTCTGACCTCATCTATGAGTACAAGTTCTTGTTCAATGATTTCTCCATTGATGCCGATGTCTACCACGTTTGCCCTTGTAGTATGCTCAACCATCTCTGGTGGGATTACTGCATCCATACCATAGGTGAGGGAGAACTGTGTTGCCCCAGTAGATCTGCGTGGTGAAGTTCTGTATGCCCACAGTACTTCTAGCAACTGTTCAGTCCACTTCGTGCCGTTGTCTTCCAACTTTTTCTTAATGTTTTCCAAGATTGTCTTGTTGGAGGCTTCAGCCTGACCATTTCCTTGAGGGTAGTTCGGAGCAGAAAAATGTTGTTGGATCCCGTATCTTTTAAGATAGTCTTGGACTTTTGCTCCTCGGAACTGTGCGGTTATCAGTGACAATTGCTCGTGGGATTCCAAACCTAGAAATAATGTATTCCCAGATGAAGTCAATGACTTGTTCTTCTTTGACTTGTTGGAGTGGTATGGCTTCTATCCACTTTGTGAAATAATCGGTTGCTACTAACAAGAAAACTTTGCTCCGACCCGATTTAGGAAGCTTGCCAACAATGTCAAGACCCCACATTGCAAAAGGCCAGGGATTGCTGACGTAGTGGAGCTCTTCTGCGGGTGCGTGTATGAGTCGAGCATGTAGTTGGCATCCGTGACATTTTCTTGCGAAATCCGAGCAATTAGCAAGCATTTTGGGCCAGTAGAATCCATGTATGATAAGCCGTCGGACCATCGCGCGCCCTGGAGCGTGGTTTCCACAAGTGCCGCTATGTACTTCAGAGATGATGGCCTCGACTTTGTCTGGATGAACACATTTCAGATATGGTCCTGACACTGTTTTTCTGTAGAGGTTGCCTTGTACAATGGCATATTGCTTTGCCTTTTGAATAACACTTCTTGCAACCGATTTGTCGTTGGGGAGATGGTTATTCTGAAGATATTGGACTATCGGGTCCATCCAACACGCCCCCAGTTGCTCCGATACCATGACTGATTTGGTTTGGAGAAAAGGTAAGTTACGTTTTTGGAGTTTGATGGTCCTAGTGTCTTCAGTTCCCATGATTGCTGCCAAGTATGCTAGGGCGTCGGCGTGGCGGTTCTCACCTCTAGGTAGGTGGATGATATGAAGACTGTTGAGCTTTGCTGCCATTTGCTTTAGTAGCTTTAGGTATGCCGCCATGTTGCCTGTCAGTGCTCTATATCCTCCATTGTATTGCTCAGAGACTAGTCTTGAATCCGTGAACACCGTTATCTCCTTGACATTGAGTGTTTCTGCAAGTTTGAGGCCTGATAAGACTGCTTCGTATTCTGCCTCGTTGTTTGTGAGTGTGAAGCCTAGTCTTTCAGCTAATTCAATTTTGGTATTGTCTGGTGTGACCAAGACAACCCCAATTGCTGATCCGTCAGAGCTTACGGATCCGTCAGAAAATAATTTCCAGCCTTTTATATCTTTATAGCTTGGTTGTTCAGGTTGCTTTGGGTTAAGCTCCGAATCAACCGTCATGTCCGAAGACCATGTGTTGTCTTCTACGGGAAAGTCGGCAAAGAATTCGGCATAAGTTTGAGATTTCTCTGCCTTTCGTGGTTCAAACTGTATTCCGAACTTTCCTAAAGCTAGTGCCCATTTTTCCATTCTTCCAGATTTCTCGATTTGAGTGATTGCTTGCTTTAACGGAAGATTGGTTACTACTGTTATGGTAAAAGCTTCAAAGTAAGGTCTTAACCGTTGAGCGGCAAACATTAATGCCAAACCGTGTTTTTCAACCCGAGTGTATCTGAGTTCTGGGTCTGTTAACTTCTTGCTCAAGAAGTAGACTGGTGATTCCTGACCTTCTTCTCTTCTTGTGAGAACGGCGCTCACGGCGCTTTCAGATACCGCAAGGTAGAGAAATAAGGGTTCTCCTTGAGTAGGTTTCGACAAGATCGGTGGCTGAGCTAGGTATGTTTTGAGTGTGCTGAAAGCCTGTTCGCACTCCGTTGTCCATTCGAACAAAGCATTTTTTCTTAGTAGTTGGAGAATTGGGCGGCATTTGTCTGTGGATCTAGAGATGAATCTGCCTAACGCCGTAATCCTTCCTTGTAGGATTTGGATGTGCTTCCTGGTTGTTGGCGCCGGCATGTTTACTAGGGCGCGGATTTGCTGTTCGTTCACCTCGATCCCTCTTTTAGTAACAATGTAGCCCAGAAATTTTCCTGAAGTGACGCCGAATGTGCACTTTTCTGGATTTAATTTCATCTTGAACTTTCTGAGTATTGCAAATGTTTTCGCTAGATCCGAGAGGTGATTGGAGTTTTTGGTTGATTTAACCAACATGTCATCTATGTATACTTCCATTGACTCTTTGAGAAGATCGTGGAACATGAACTCCACTAGTCGTTGGTATGTAGCTCCTGCATTTTTTAAACCGAACGGCATTTTTGTGTAACAGAAAGTTTTGTTGTTGGCGTAAAAAGCAGTTTTGGCTTGATCTTTCTCACTGAGAGGAATTTGGTTGTAGCCAGAGTAACCATCCATAAAAGACAAAAGTTCAAAACCGGCTGTTCTGTCTACCAATTCGTCGACTTTTGGCATGACGTACATGTCTTTGGGGCAGGCGGCGTTCAGGTTTGTAAAATCAATACACACCCTCACCTTCCCATTCTTTTTCATGACAGCAACAATATTGGAAACCCACTCTGGGTATTGTATTTCTTTTATTACTCCGGCAGCTAGCATTTTGTAAACCTATGTCAGTACTGCCTCTTGTAGCTGAGGTTTGATAATTCTTACTTTTTGTACCACTGGGGTTGCGGTTTTGAACATGTTGAGTTTATGACAAGAGATGTCTGGGTCGATTCCTTCCATGTCGTTGATGTCCCAAGCAAACACATCTCGGTTGTGTTGTAGGAAAGAGATTAGATTATTGCGGGTCTCTGGTTCTAGGAGAGTACCGATGTTGGTGAATTGTGCTTCACCATCGTCATTGAGGTTGACAGCTTCAGTAGGTTCTTCCGTTTTGGAGTATTCAATAGCTACTGGAGCGTCAACCTTCTGTAGTTGCTATTTGTGGGCTCTCGGCGGAGAACCGTCGCCCCCAGTAAGAGCTTTCACCGTCTGGAAGTGAGAGGAATGTGCTGTGGCTTGGTCTCCGATGATTTCGTATTGACCGTCACTCGTTGGGAATCGAATACGCTGATGATAAGAAGATGGTACAGCTTTCATTCGGTGGATCCATTCTCTGCCGAGGATTGCATTGTATTCAGAATCAGCATCTATTACGACAAACCTAGTCATTGCTGTTACTGGGCCCGCTGTCACTGGGAGTACAATTTCGCCCATAGGGGTGCTTGATCCTTCATTGAAACCATATATGTTTCCTGGCGATGGGGTCAGCTCCGAGAGTTGGATGTTCATTTGCTGAAAGCCTCGGTTGAATAAGATTTCGACCGAGCTGCCAGGGTCCACCAGAATTTTTGTTACATTCCAACTGCCTATGATGATTGTGATGACTAGTGGGTCCTCGTGGGGTATTGCCACGCCGACTAAGTCTTCTTCTGAGAAGAATATGGGTTCTGACTGGTGAACTTTTTGTCCGTTTCTGAGTACAGGGAGTATTGCTTGTTGAAGTTGTGGGCCTTCTCTGACCTGATTGATTTTTCTGATCTGACGGCGATTTTCGTTTCTCGTAGCCTTGACGGCCTCAACTATCATGTTGACCGTTCCTAGAAGTTGTGGAGGTGGCCTATCACGGTGATCGCGGTCTCCCTTTTGGTCTCGGCTATCATGACCATCCCTTCGGTCTGGGGGTTCAAATTCTTTCAAGTGGCCGAGCTTGATGAGTTGGTGCAAGAATTTATTGAATGCATAACAATCATTTATGTGATGACTGTGTTCTTGATGGTAGTCACAAAATGGTTTCCCTTTGATTTCTGCACATGTTGTTGGTGGATGCTCATAGTATCGGCGATCTCGGATCCGCCTGTAAATCTCTGAAAGTGAAACTCTGAATGGTGGCAAAGGTCTCGGTGGTGACGGCCTTCTCGGCGGTGATTTCTTCTTGTCACTTCTTGACTTCTTGTTGTGTGTTGGTTCAGTTCTGCCTCTGCTAGTGTTATCTCGCGGGTGGGATGATTTTTCCTGGCCTTTAGTGCTGGTTGTTGCATGTACCACCAATTGTGGTGTATGAGGTTGGATTCTGGCCAAATTTTATTCTATTTTGATGTTTTTGTCCACCCTTGAATAGAGTTCAGCTAGGGTATCTATCTGGTGGGAAATGACGTTGTTATACCCTCCAGAAGTTGGGCTCATTGCTTTCTTGAAAGCCACCACCGCAGTTTTCTCATCGACACCTCCTGTTCTGAGGACTTCCGTCTTAAATCTTGTGACAAATTGCCTAAGCGGCTCTGACGGTTTCTGTCTGAGGTCGAACAAGGTGGAAATGTCGGCTTGCTCTCGGCGTTGGTGCCGATACTGAGATAAAAATTCTTCCTCCAACTGCTTGAAGTTTCGGATACTTTGTGGTGTGAGGGACTGATACCAATCCATTGGACTAATTCCAAGGCTGCTTGCAAAAAGTCTGCACCACATTCCGTCATATTGGGCTCCGTCCCATACAGTAAGCTGTTGTTTAAACCTGTTGAGATGATCAACAGGGTCTGTTATGCCATCGTAGAGGTCGAACTTTGGCGGATTGAACTTGCTTGGAAAGTCATACTCATAACACTGTCGGTGTAGTGGTTTCTTATCCATGCGAGCAAGATCGGTGAAATAGCGGTTTTTCGGGAATTCCTTCAGCAGTGCCTTCCCGTCAAACCTTTAGCAGTGCTCGCAAACCCAATCTGCAAGAACAAGTTAGCTCTACAAGCACTGCTAAAACAAAGGTACTATTCAAATATAATTTATAAACCTTCAAGTTACAACTAAACCAATCCTAGAATTAGTGTAGAGGCAAGTAATCAGGTATCGAATCCACTCTTTCTAAGAATTGGATACTTTAACTACAGAACAGGAACAACGATGAATGATGTCGTTTATGGAAGGATTGATTGATGGTAGAGATGATTGATTGAGAATATGATTTGATTGAAGCAAAGAACATAAAAATAAAGCAAACAAACAGGAAATATAAAAGGGGTTTGAATATGGAGAGAAAAGCAGGGCTTTACTTTGTTTCATAGGCAAGTTTCCAAATTAACTACTCATGCTTTTGTTTACCATGCACCTAACTATAAACTCATAGACAAGCAACAATTAGGGTTGGTGAGTTCCCTTGCTCTCGACCCAGGAACTCGACCTCAAGAAGTATTCAAGATCCAGTACGA
>JABWDY010035230.1:6898-18733 GCA_013358455.1 Thalictrum thalictroides | reverse complement strand
AATCTGGCGCAATTACAGCCCGAATTGCACTAAACAATCTTTTGTTGGGTTGCTTATAGACAATTCCTCAGGCGGGAGAGAGAATACTGTGCAATTCTGCGTATCTGTGTTCTCTTTTCTCCACTCCTACAAGCCGCCTCGTTCCAACGTTAAAACCCTTTTTCCCTCTCTCTGAAATCTACTAACCTTCCTCTCTTCACTCGCGAAAATGGAAAAAGGAGTCTCGAAAAGAGAAAGAGAAGAAGAAGATGAATCATCATCAGTACAACTTGTTGGCAAAATCATAGAAAAGGGTTTCGATAGTGCGAACAACAAGTTTCCACTCACTACTCTTTCATCTCAACCTCGTCCTTCTGTTCTTCCTTTTCCAGTTGCTCGTCATCGCTCTCACGGTCCAGTAAGCAAAACTCTCTTTTCATTTTCTTCTTAATTTCAAATTATTGTTCTTTCTGTGCCTAACTTGTACTACTTTGAATCAATTACTTCATGCAGCATTGGACTCCTATTAGTGTTAATCGAGAAATAGATGTTGATGAAGATGTTGATCATGATCAAGATGAGGATTTTGCTTTCAATCCCGTAGCAAAATTTGCAAACCCTATTAAAAGAAAACAGAAGAAAAGTTTGGATTTTAGTAAGTGGAAAGAGTTTGTTTCTCAAGGAAATCAATTAGAAGGGGATGAAGTTATGGAAAATGTTGAAAACATACATAATGGTAGAAAAATTGAACATATGGATAATTCCATGGATATAGAGGTTAACGAAGTGAATAGAGACCCAGTTATTAGCACAATTAGGAATCAAACTGTTAGTAGAGATAATACATGTGTTGATGAATCGATGCACGAGGACATTAGATGTGAAATTGGAATACCTCAGGAACAAGTTGAGATGTCATTAGTGAGTCAAATTGATGCCGAAAATCGTGCTCACTTACAACAAATGTCAACTGAGGAGATTGTAGAAGCTCAGAGTGAAATATTGGAGAAAATGAAGCCTGGATTAGTTGAGATGTTGAAGAAACGAGGAAGAAACAAGTTGGGATCGAAACCTAAGACTGTAAGTTCAGATGTAGAAAATGGTAACCAGATGGGTACATCACACAAGGAGAACCCCATTAACCGATCTGTGGAACATAATACTCAGTTAGAAGATCCCAAAACTCAACATATATCAGCACTAAAACCTTCAAATCATACTGACAGTGTTGCAAGTACTGGTGGGATGAAGGCATTAGACACAGCTAGCAACAAGTGGAGTGCGTGGAGTAAGAGAGTAGAGGCAGTCAGGACATTAAGATTTAATTTGAATGGTACAGTTTTGGAAAATGATTCTCCCCAAACACCATACCATGGTAAGATTTAAATACGAATGCATCTATTAAGGATATTGGTTTTTTGACATTGTAAGGTGGATTGGTTTCAGTGTTTCACTTAACTTTTTTAGGAATATGCATGCTTAAATATAACATCAAATTGGGCTTACTTTGCATTCTATAGGCGACTCTAATGGCAGTCAAAGCAACATTGAAAAAGTTACTGAACGTGACTTCTTACGAACTGAGGGGGACCCCAGCAGTGTAGGATACACAATTAAAGAGGCGGTGGCACTCAGCAGAAGCACGGTTAGTTTACGTATAATTGTATATCTTTTCATGATATTATGGCCTTTGATGACTATAGCAGTAGAGCTTTGCGATTGTCACCTTGCTGCTTTGGTTGCTACTGCAAACTATTGTGAGCGTGTTATATGGATACTAAAAAATAAATCAATTTATGGAGTTCAGGTTCCAGGACAAAGATCTCTTGCATTGCAGCTTCTTGTCTCCGTGCTTGATAAGGCCTTATCTGAAATACAACAAGCGCGACTTGGCTGGGATGGAAAGAATGCTGGCAGTATTGATAAGTTTGATTGGGAGGCTATCTGGGCATATACTCTTGGGCCTGATCCTGAGCTTGCTTTATCACTAAGGTATATGGTGCACTGCTTATTTTGAAGCACCTGTCTAAGTAGTTATTCTTCAAATGGACTTGCCTGTAGTTTTTCCACTTTTTTATCTCTAAAACAACTTGTTTATAAAAAAGCATGAAAGAAAAAACATCAAAGAAAACTCCACACCTTTCTCCAGCTTTTCACAGCATTAGTATATTTATATGAAGCTTTAGAATTAGTAATGCTCCTCATTTTTTGAAATATTTTGCCACATTGGACCAGAATTTTGATTTTAATTGTATTACGTACACAGGATGGCTTTGGATGATAGTCACGTTTCTGTAGTATTCACTGCTGTGAAGATTCTTCAGTCCATATTAAGCTGTGAAGTTAATGAGAGCTTCTTTGACGTTTCAGAGGTGAGTTCCTGACGTATCCTAATTAACCAAACAAAAAAAAGGATCTCTGACATGTGGTCTCATCTATACTGATCTATGATGGTACTCATTTGTTACCTCAATGTGGTATATTATCTTGTTGTCTTCTTTTTGTTCCATTTTCTATATAAACTCTTTCTCTTTGAATCATGAAATGATGAAAATATTTTTTTTGTACTTGTATGGTTGTGTTTCCAGAAAATTGCAACTTATGAGAAAGTTGTGTGTACTGCTCCAATATTTCGAAGTAGACCAACAGTTGAGGATGGCTTTCTTCATGGTGGATTTTGGAAGTATAATACCAAACCTGCCAACATTCTCCTTTTAGGTGATGAGACAGGGGCCTCTGAAAATGAAGGGAGCCATACTATTCAAGATGATGTTGTCGTGGCTGGACAAGATTTTGCTGCAGGTCTGATAAGGATGGGAATCATTCCAAGAATCCACTATCTTTTGGTGGTAAGAATTACTACCCATCTTCTAACTTTTGAATCACATAACATCACAGCAACATTATTATGGGCATCTGTTTCCATCCCCCCCCTGCATCTTCATACTCTAGGTCCAATCCTTTGCCATCCCACTCTCCTTGTCCATTTATCCCAAAAGTTTAAAGTCAGCTGAGAAAGTGATGTCCCTAATTTTCAAATATCTTTGATTTCATTAGTCAGGCGTGCTGTTGATATTAGGAGTTCCTTAATTGTCACCTTAAAACTGTAGCCTTCGAGTTCCCCGTCAAACTCAGTTGTGTATCGTAGTTGACATTAACATGATAATTGTTTTATTATCTACGCAGTTGGTATTGAACATTGCCTCAGCCTTGTCTTTGCTCCACTTGCACAACCAGATTGTCGTGTTCTGTGCGTATTGATTCAACATATTAGAGGATTCTCCCCTGAATACAGCAGCAATTGTTAGATTGTTATTTTAGTAGTGTCACCAGGCCACTCTCTACAGTCTTTACCAACTAAGCTAGTTGGCCCCTTTTAGTTCAATCCTAGATGAAACAGTCTCTTAAATAGAAAACACCCAAATCAAGATAGTATTTATAATTTATAATTTTCGTTGGCAATTAATCAAAGCTTTCGAGAAGTTGGCAATTAATCAAAGCTTTCGACTAGCAGAAAATTGAAAATCAAATCGATCATAAGCTAACTCGTATCTGATATGTTAATAATTTCAAACATTTTTTGTATATTGCATAGTTTTATTGCTTGTTGACATTGTTCAGTTGTTTTTATTATTTGTGCCTTCAGGCAGACCCTAGTGCAGCACTGGAAGAACACCTTATTGCAATACTCATTGGATTGGCAAGGCATTCCCCAACATGTGCAAATGCAATCATCAAATTCCCAGTGCTTGTCAAAACTATTGCTGACAGATTTATAAAGAAAGACACACTGGAAATAAATCATGCAAAGATAAAATCAACTACCCTCTTAAAGGTGAGATATTGAAAACACCCAAATCAAGATAGTATTTATAATTTATAATTTTCGTTCTTTTTAATAGTATTTTTAATTTTCGTTCTTTTTATCAACGTAATTTGAGAATATTAATGACTTTTGTGGAATTTTCCGTTCTTAAACAGGTGTTGTCTCAGTCTGACAAGAAGGCATGCTTACATTTTATAGAGAAGGGGATTATCCGAGATATGATGTGGCAGTTTTATCGACAACCATTGTCGTTGGACCAGTGGATAAAATCAGGAAGGGAATACTGTAAACTCATGTCTGCCTTAATGATTGAACAGCTACGCTTATGGAGAATTTGTATTCAGTATGGTTATTGCATATCTTACTTTGCTGATTATTTTCCAATATTGTGCTTGTGGTTGACTCCTCCTACATTTGATATACTCATTGAGAACAATATACTTGGTGAATTTACCTCCATTACAAGGGAAGTATATCTGGTCCTGGAGGCCCTGGCTAGAAGACTTCCCAATCTTCATACACTGGAGCAATTAAAGGGGAAAGGCTCACATTTTGAGTCTACTACCGAAATGTGGTCTTGGAGCCATGTCATCCCAATGGTTGAGTCAGCTCTAAAGTGGATATCCTTGGAGGGCAATCCATATCTATCAAAAATCATTGACTTTCATAACAGAACTACTGCATTTGCTGCTCAGGAGCCTTCTGTTAGCTCTATAGTGTGGGTGATTTCAGCTGTTTTGCACATGCTGTCCAGTGTACTGAAAAAAGTTGCTCCAGGGAGTCCTAGCAATATGCCTAGTGGTGGTTATAGAGTGCCATGGTTGCCAGAGTTTGTCCCCAAGATTGGACTTGAAGTTGTAAAAAGCAGATTGCTTGACTTCTCGGGAACAGATAATATGATTCCTCCTGAAGGAGGGTCTTTGTCCAAGGGCCTATGTCAATTACGACTTAACGGTGACTATGAATCATCCTTATCATCAGTTTGTTGCCTCCATGGTATTGTAAAGCTTATTGTTTCTCTTGACAATTCTATTCGATCAGCAAAGCAAGAAAGCTATACTCCATCTTCTGGAAAACACAGTTTCTTGAGGGAGGGTAACATACTAGAGGATGGGTTATTCAAGTGGTCTCAATGTGAAGTAAGAAGTGTACTCATAACCTTTATGACATTGCTTTCCTCCAACTGGCGTGTCATGCAATGGATTGAGACCTTTAGTAGGGGAGGCCCTGCTCCTGGGGTTGGACTGGGTTGGGGAGCCTCAGGTGGAGGGTTTTGGTCCAAAAATGTTTTATTGGGACAAACAGAGTCACTGCTGCTAATGGAGTTGTCAGGGACAATTCTGGTAGTGCTTGAGAGGGAGGACCCAACTGTTGAAGAAGTTACATTTACCCTGCAAAGGGTTAAGTCTGTCTTAGAAGTGTGCTTAATAGTTGGACCTAGGGATACCATTGTCTTGGAGAAGGCATTTGATTTCTTGCTTCAAGTTCCTATTCTAAAGTACCTGGATTTATGTGTTCATGGTTTTCTTCAAAATAGAGGGATCAAAACATTTGGGTGGAAATTCAAGGAAGATGATTACCTACATTTTAGTGAGATTTTAAAGATTGATGTGAGAAATAGGTGGTTGTGTGTGAAGCAAAAGTCTAAACCAGTAGATAGCAACCATGATTCTGACCTTAAAAAACCGAAGAAGGGAGGCAATTCTTTGGGCACTATTTATGAGGATTCCGACGCAAGAGAAGCTAGTTATTGTGATTCTCACTGCACCTCTAAGGTGATAGAGTGGGCTCAGCAGAGACTTCCACTGCCAATGCATTGGTTCCTCAGCCCGTTGCTAACCATTAATGATGGTAAAGGTGCTCTGGATAAAGTTTTGGAGGTAGCAAAAAGTGGGATTTTCTTTCTTTTAGGTCTTGAAGCAACATCTTCATTTCCATGCACTACTGTCAAAAGTTCACCAGTTGATGGTGTACCCTTGATTTGGAAAGTACATTCTTTATCAGTGGTTTTACTTGTTGGAATGGGTGTTCTCCAAGATGACCAAAGCAGGGATATGTACAGAGCCTTACAAGATCTTTATGGGCAGATTCTTAATGAGACAAGGCGTAGCAGAAACATGGTTGCCGTTTCAGACAAAAGTGATAACTTATTGCCAGAATCTGTAACGGATGATGATGATAAATTTCTCAAGTTTAAGTCAGATGTTCATGAGAGTTACACCACATTTATTGAAACCTTTGTTGAGCAATTTGGTGCCACTTCCTATGGTGACGTGATTTTTGGTCGACAAGTTTCCTTGTACCTGCACCATGCAGTTGAATCTCCAGTCCGACTAGCTGCCTGGAATGCACTTTCAAATGCTCATATCCTTGAACTCTTGCCCACTCTAGAGGAATGCTTTGCTGAGGCTGAAGGATACTTAGATGTTGAGGTATTGTATTATGACATCTTTATCTTATATATAAAATGTGTGCAAGCCCATTCTTTTTTAAAAATTGTCTGCTTCATTTTAGTTGTCCCTCTGACTTTGTCGGCCTCTTTCATATATTGCTTATATATTTTAGACAAGGAGTGCAATAGTTTTGCTTGGACCATTTGAGAGAACTCTTAAAGGGGTTAGGAAAGTTTTAGTAGCCAAATCTTTGCTTGCGTGATTTCTGACAAACAGATATAAAGGATCCTCAGTTACTTAACTGAATTAATATCTGAAATCCAAACTATGTTGAGTAGCAGCAACTTCATTAAACTAAAATAAGTATCCGGAGAAAGAAAGTATTTTTGTACCACGTAAATTCTCTAGCAGCACAACAAATCCAAAGTTTCTCTCTCACACACAATTCTCTCCCACAAAATTGTCTACTTATTCTCTTTATCAACACATCTATTTATAACCATTAGGGTTATATGGTTTCTAGTAGTTCTTTCCATATTACATGTAGAATTTCAAACCTTGTAGGACTTCAATTACCACATGTATTTCACCACCAACTTGATTCCCTAAGGAATCCACGAATGGGTCCAACTCCTAAACTTTCAATGGTGGTAGGCCGAATTAACTGTGGTATATCGATCTTCTCTTTTAAAAGCTCAAACTTGTAGAGAGAGAGAGGCTACCAAAATACCAGATAAACTGACTTATAATTAGCCTTAAAATTCTAATACATGATATAGTTGAACTTGATTTTTAAATATAACTATTTCCTTAGTTGGTGCCTTAATAATTGTCACATGTTGACGTTTTTTTGCTGTTTTTGACTATAGTGATCTGGTTTGAGGCAAGCAACATGACTATTGTTCTGACGACTCTTTTATGAATTTTTTTTACCAACTTCAGTGGTTAGGCCATATTGTATTTCATGAATATCCTCAGTGTCTTAAAAAATGCAACAGATTGTCATGGTCCATGGTAGGACTACTCGGTCAGGATTAATAGGAAGTAATTGGCTGATATGTATTCTTAACAATTTCATATTCTAGCTTTTTAAGGATTAATAGGACGTACACTGCCACTTTAGGCACATTTACAGGATTGACTGGTTCCTAAGAGTGGATTCATCCTTATCAACACTAGTTTCTTGATGATGTGGAGTGAAAAATTTGTAATAGTGTGAGGGAAGTGAACTGAGTCGATTCATCCTTTTATAAAACTCTAACTAGAGGTGTTTTTTTGTTAAAACAGTGAAGTATAAATAACAAATTGTTTTGTTTTTGTCTCTAAATGTTCGAACTCTAAAAAAATAAAATCCTTCCCTGGATAGTGATAAAACCGTTTCTGGTGATAAAAACAAATTGTTTTGTTTTTGCCTCTAAATGTTCGAACTCTAAATGTTTTTGCCTCTTAAAAATAAAATCCTTCCCTAAATGTTCGAACTCTAAATGTTCCAACTCTAAAAAATAAAATCCTTCCCTAGATTGTGATAAAACCGTTTCTGGTGATAAAAACAAATTGTTTTGTTTTTGCCTCTAAATGTTCGAACTCTAAAAAAATAAAATCCTTCCCTAGATAGTGATAAAACCGTTTCTGGTGGACTTGATAACTCATTATGACTGTTTTTCGGGATAATATAACATCCTTGATACGTCTTCTGATGGATTTGCTAGTGCAGTAGTCCTTACATCTTTGAAACTGTTGTGCAGAATAATGAAGGGATATTGGAGGCATATGCCAAGTCATGGGTTTCTGATGGGCTTGACAAAGCTGCTTTGAGAGGATCTATGACTTTTACATTGGCATTGCATCATCTTTCATCATGTCTATTCTACGATTATTCTGATGACAAGTTATTGCTGCGGAATAAACTGGCAAAGTCTCTTCTCCGCGACTATTCAAGAAAACAGAGACATGAGGTAAGCTACTTGTATGCAAATTATAGATTAGTTACCTTATATTACTGATTAAATTGTTGGTCCTTGGTTATAAATCATGTTATTTTCCTGCTGTTTCCTAAAAAATCTTGCATACCATTATGGTGATGATATTGATACATGTGGTCAGGAAAACATTTCCTCAAACCATCTTTGTTAGTAGAATATCTTGAGCTAATATTGATTGATAACACTTTCTCACTACTTACAATAGATAAGCATTAACATTGTACATATGATGATATGAGTATATATTTGTAGGTACAGTTAACATTGCAAAAGCAAACAAGGTAAAAAGCATAGAACTGAAGTGCTCATAATTAAAAAACATGTTATCCGTAGCATAGCATAGATGTACATGTGAATTGCCCAGGCCGTCAGACTTGTTTTTATGTCGGTATTATGTCACATATGTTACTAATATTTGTTTGTGAAATTACGTCATGACAGGGCATGATATTAAACTTGATTCGATATACCAAATCGGGCACATCTCGAGAGTGTGTATCAAGCGAGAATCCAGCAGTGCAGAAGAGTGAAATTGAAAGAAGGTTAAGATTGTTAGCAGAGGCTTGTGAAGGGAACTCTACCCTTTTGATTGCAATTGAGAAGCTCAAGTCCTCCCCAAAACTTTTCCACAGCTAAATTTTTAGATAGAGGAATTAGTTTTTCTTTGTGTAGCTGTACTTTTTTTTTTCTTTCTTGACGAAGATGTATTTTATTAGAAAAGAAAGTAAAGAGTAGCTGTACTTTTCTGTATTCTTTAACATACATATGCTTATTATAGGAAATTCTAATCATAACAACCTGGGTTTGCTTTTAGGACTGAACAGGAATATTGATAATCATAAAGTGGTCTTTGTGGAAAATAAAAAAGTGACACCAAAGTCACTGTTCATCGGACCATTCATCTTTTTCTACTCTGTGTGTCCCATATTATTCTTTTTGGATTTATATAATGGTAAATGCGGAATAATAGAATGGACAAACCAAAAGTCAGACCCAAAAGTTGGATTTTTACCATAAAGGACTTATAATTGCGACAACTATTCAAATTGGGAATACCATATCATGCTTGAGCTGAGCAGTGAGACTCCTTAATTTGTCAGTGTCAGTGACCAATGGTCCAATGTGGTCATTGGTCAGCAGAATATGTAACAGTAAACAGTGTATGCTTCTTGTTCTGGAAACTCAATAGAGGAGTCAAGTTCGCTAGGAGCCGGGCATCTAAGTAGGCAGTAGCTGCGATGAATTTGTTCGTACAAAGCCTGAAAGGAGTGAAAGCCATTTCAATTTCTGAAAAGTGAAAACTGCTTGGAGGCAACTAATGGTCCGAATCCAATCAATTTCCATTGGATGTATCCATAAGAGGAACTTGGTAAAGCCCAAAATAATTGATCATGAATTCTCCCCGGCCCCATCTGGCCCAAGGTAACCATGAGTTGAACTGTTGAAACAATTTCGGGCTTGGGTCCACGAGTTATATTTATTGTTTTCCTATAATGGTCCCACTCGAGTCGGGGCTGGAATTAGTCCTGTTACGTCCAAAGCCCTCTATAGGATTTGATACCGGGCCGTACCTGAAAATAAATAGTGCTATCTTATTGGGCCTAGACCCATAATAGTCCCACTATCTGTTTGAAATTAAACGTTGAGATCTTGCATTCTTCGACATTTCTCTGTGCTTTTTTTTCTGTCTGAAATTTCGAGGTCTTCTGAGATTTCAACTCTCTGATCCATACATCAAACGATTCCGAAAACCTAACCCTAGTTTTTCATCTTATTCCCTTCGAATTGCAAGAAATTCATTTTCTTTCTTTCAATTCTTTGATTCTTTTTCTTGAATACTATCTTTCTTGAGAAAATCCCATTCTAATTCCTTTTTCTCTCTTTTCGGATTACAAGAAATTCGATCTCTGTGTTTCTATTCCTTTTGATTCTAGATTATCTTGCTATTTCTAAATTGATTCTCTAAGCTCTGTTGAGAATTTGAGATACAACATGGAAAGAAGAAGAAAATCTGTAAATGAGGTGCAAGAAGACATTACTAAAGCAGAAGCAATTAACATTGTTTAATGGCATTAATAAAGAACGACCTAATGCTAATGAAGAAAGAAACAATCAAGTGGTTATAGAACAATACAACAACACAACAAGAAATCGAGACAATGTAAGAAGATGGAACAACTTGGGAAGTACAAGTGCTGCACCTCCATTTGCTGCGTGCAGCCTTATGGGTAGAAGCTGTCATCCGGAGTGCATAATTGCACCTTGTTTTCTTTATGACAAAATGAAAGATTATGAATGTGTGACGAAAATATTCAGTTTAACTGAAATTGAAAAGATCCTTGGTAGGTTAGAAATCGAGAATGGTGAGCTACAAATTCTCTCTTATGGGAAGCGCAATGCTTGTTACAAGATGACAACACTAGTCATTTTGATGAATATATGAAACTTCACGTTTATTGCAAATCACTAGAGCGTCAACTTTCTAGGTCACATTCCTAGGCTGATATATTTCTCACTGATCGAGAATTACTAAGGCGTGAACTTGCCATGTTGAATCTTGGTGTTGATGTTCATAATAATAGTAACGTAAACGTTTTAAATGACAATTATGGTATCGCTAATGGTCTATGCATCTGTGAACACTAGTTTTGGAAATGCAGGTGGTGGTGGCAGCCACAACTTGATAAACAACAGGCAAAATTGGCCTAATAATGCCACTCCTATCATGCGACCACAACAATAGGGTCAATATTCAAATTTCAATTCTCTGTATGCTGGTAGGATTCCCGCTGTTGGCGGTGGTAATGATGGCAGCCACACCTTGATGAATTATTTTGGTGATGGTCAATTGAACAGCCAAAATTGGTCAGATAACTTGTATTGGATCAACCCTATCATGCATACACAACCATATGGGTCAATATTCAAATTCCCATTCTCAATATCTTGTTCGGATTCCAGCTGATGGCTGTGGTCAATCGAACAGCCAAAATTGGTCACAAAACAGGGCCAACCCTATCAACAAGAAACAGATGTGCATCTCAACCTTCAATATCAAAATTTCCATAATCCTCGGTCTCCTCGTGTTGGGATTCGAGCTGTTGGCAGTGGTAATGATGGCAGGGACGCCTTGATGACTCCTACAATGCAACCACAACAACATGGAAATCAAGAAACAGATGAGCTTCTCACGACACTCTTCAACCTGACACAATCAAGCCAATATCCAAATTCCCATCCTCAGTATAGTATCATTTTGGTAATTAAGTTCTGTAACCAATTTCCTAAATATTTAGTTTCTTCAATTTCGAAAGAAGTTCATCATATTTTTTGTTTCACTGTTGTCTAAATTGAACATTTGAACAGGCCAAGGATTGTTTCGATGTATATTCAGATAGAAGGAATGGTGGATGGAAAAACATGGCAAGAAGGATCATGATACCAAGGGTATGACATATACCTGTAATATATATTTGTATGTACATCAGAATTTATTTGTAGTAGCCTTATTCATGTGTATGAACCGTGAAGCTTTGTAGGTAGACCAAGCTATGTTCCTCTTGGCTCTATACCTAGTAGATAGTTGGCAGCATGAAGATGCCCAAAAGTCATATCTGTTTATTCTTATATTTCAATTCAATTTCGTAATTAAGCA
>JABWDY010035216.1:10045-22714 GCA_013358455.1 Thalictrum thalictroides | reverse complement strand
AAAAAAAAAAAAAAAAGTGATCCGCCACACTAAATGGCGGATGGATAAAAAATATTCCTTTTAAAAGTGGTTGCATTGGTTTGTACTAAAAGTTTGTTTGTAAATGTGTAAGTTTTAAGCCAAAAAGTGTCTAGTGGCACCTGACTTTTCCACTAAAAGTCTAGGTGTCCACATAGTGCATTGGCATTGCCCTTATATGTTGTTACCGATAAGGAAATGCCATCCAGGAAACAATCCATTGAAAGCCGCACGCGGGGTGGCATTGATTTTGCTGACATTTACAGTGTCAGGAAGATTAGCATTTTTGATACATTAGAAGATAGCTGATCAGGATGAAATGCTAATGTGTAACATCGAAAACAACTATTTTGTTTAATTAGGAATTCTTTAATTTGAATTATACTATTTGTTTCATTGCAATAATAACTCGTTATTTCAAAGAGTTATTTCTAGGGGGGAAATACTTGGTTACAAGTAATTTCCATAAGATTAATACCGGCAAGATGCCATCTTAGTAATCACTAATCAGTTGATGAGCTTTGAGAGTCATTAAGAGTTTTGAATTTTATAAAGAATATAGGGTTCTTTTTTCTTAATAGTAACGTCCATAACAATTACGTCGCTAAAAATTGCATCTTTTTAGTGAATATATTATTCCAGCACAATTCACATCTAATAATTGCATGCACCTTAATTATGCTATTTACAAGTAAACTACAAGAAGTTGAACCAGGTGACAAGTAATACGGTTTGTACCAGGAAGGTAAGATCTGAAAACTTGCACTCTAAATGAATGATTTGAACAACCAAATGTTTTTAAATGGAGTTAAGTGAAAGAATCAAGTTAAATAGTTACCTCACTAGTGACTGCACGTGGCAACTTTTTCGCTTCAGCAGGTGAATAATCCATCGGTGTGAAGCTCTTTTTGTCTGGGGGAATAAGATTTATACCCCAAGTTTCAAAGTATAGGTCCCCATCAAGGTCACTTCCTGATGCTTCATTTGTGTGTGGCCTATCCCCCTTCTGGGGGAATACTAAGCAGTCAACAAGATGGTGCAACCCAGGTGCATCAACAGCTTCCAAAATTCGAATATCCCCTGGATGAAGACATGGATTTTTGCGATCGAACACATTCCCCTGGATCACTTTAAGATTCTTCATAGTCTTACAAAATGCAGGACCATGTTTAGCAAAACAATTTTCCAATGAGGGGGTTGACACTTGGATAAAGCATTGTCCCTGTTCAAGAACTCCTAACTCGTCTAAGTAGCCCATTAACCACCTTCCCTCAGGAACAAAAATTCTTGCTTTATTTCGAAGGTCACCAAGCTGGGCAGCTTTTATGGAAGCTAGCATACCTCGTAGATAAGGCTCTGTTTGAGGCTCGAAGCCAGCGGTTAACATCATTGCTGCTGTGTTACCTTGCTCAGTGCATGATGATGTAATAATTTCAAAAGCTACATCAGAGTTCTCAAGCATTTGATCTAGTTTAAAAACCATAGTATCTTGCATTTTTGAAAATATGTCATCAGGAATAGCTAAGGCAGAAGGCTGGAATCTAGTCCATGATACAACTTCGAGGATATTGTGGTCAGAATCAAATTTATTCATGCTCCGTCTCAAGGTATGTGAATTCCGTCATCTTTTCAAGGCCAACAAGCTATAACCCCTTTACGACCGGTAAACCTTATTTGGTAAGCAGAAGGGGCATTTTTACTTAATTGCAGCTTTTCTGCAACTTGTGTTGCAAGATCCGGTGTGAGCATGCCAATCCCATCAGAAAAGTAATAGCTGTTTCTCTCAATTTCTGGATGTTCTAAATTGACCATTTCCCATGGAACCTCAAGTGTCGCATATGTGGACGAAAAACACAACCCTATCCGAGCTGCACATTTTGCGACATTTCTATCCCTGAACTGCCCCCATCCAACGTTTGATATCAGTCACAGACTCACAGTGGTGTTCTTATCCTCAGCAAAGAACCCGGCTGATCGGTTTCTTAACTGAATAGATGAGAAGGCCAGAAAAGAGTACTTCCGACCACACAAATTGAAGCCCTTTTTTAAAATCGTTGCCACCTTTTAAACACTCCCGTCTTTTGAGGGAAGGGAGTGGATTTGATATCCTTCACAATAGGGGCAACGTAATAATTGAGCACATTAGAATTAAGTTGCTGCATTCCTTCATCCATAAAGGTTACCCTCAAGAATCTGTCTACAACTTCCATAAATTTCCTGAGAATCCTATTAGATAGTTCTACTTCTGGTGGAAGACAATAGGCTTTAGTCGGGGTTATGACCAATCTTCGCACTTCAACACTATCAATTGAAGTCTTTGAAATCTGGAGAAGTTTAGGGTTCTTAATTAACCATTCTTGGACAAGTTTCAACCTCTTGCAAGAATCAAACACTGGAAGCCTATAAGAACAGATGTGTCGCAGAGCTGTGATGCTCACCTCCGATCTCTGGCTTCGTAGTAATTCAAAAAACTTATCAGACAACTGATGATAGTTTATAACCTTTCTGAATCACAACATTGACCAGGAACATTACGTCAAAGCTTATTTCTTTCTGCTGAGGAATGCAGAAGAAAAAACTTGCACTGGGACAAACGTAATTAGGTTCTTCTTGGACCTTCAATTGCTGTTTAAGAATTTCATTTGGAATCCTACGTTCCCTTAAGTAATTCATGGCCCTCTCTAAATTAAATCCAAAACGAGAGGACATGCAGACTCTGTAGGAACTGCACCTACCAATCACCTCACCTGGGGTAAAATCAGTGGTCCTAATCCAAGGATCGTCATCATCCAACAAATCAAACGGAACCGAGTCATAGATGTCATCATCCGCAGTTTGGTAGAAGAGATGTCGAGATGATTCCAGCTGAAAAAAAATTACCAGAGAGGATTTATCATTATAACGTTTTATCTTAGTGATGGATCTCACTAAGAACTCCACCTTGAAATTGCATTTTATGACAGCATGCTTTAGCGAAAAGGCGGTCTCCTTAGTTGAAAGAAATAGGGCTGGGCAAAAAAACTGAAAACCGAAAAACTGAACCGAACAAACTGGTAAAAAATTGATCAAAACCGAAGTTGACTAAAAACTGGTCAAAACTGAATTGGAACCGAACCGAATTGGACTTGTCCAGTTCAGTTCCAGTTTTCTATTTTCTTTTACCAATTCAAACCGAACCGAACTGTGAATTTTATTTTTAAATATTATTTCTATATATATGTGTCTTATGTTAATTGTTAATTGGAGAACGAGAGTTTATACTATGAAACCAGGCTCACCTGATCATCATTCATCATAAACAAGCTAGACTGCTAGAGGGCTTCAACATTTTTATCTTGTTCTCTGACTCTCAAGTCTCATCTTCATCTAGGCTCTACGTCTCCACCATTTTAACGCCTCATCATTCTAACGCCTCCACCACCACTACAACTCTACGTCTACGTCGTCTTCTTCTATGACTACGTGTTGTTTGATATTTGTTTTCTGATATGTTTAGTGTAGGATTTGTTAGATCTATGACTACGTGTTGATGAATTTATTTGTTTGTATTAAAATCAATTTATTTTAAAGTTTTTGGAATTTTTGTTGTTCTTTGTATCAGGTTGTTCAGGCCCAAAATACAGGCCCAGATTAAAGCCCAGAACCGAGAATTAGACCGAACTGAACCGAAATTAAACAACTCAGTCCATTCCAGTTTTAATTTATGTTTTTCGGTTTGTCAAACCGAACCGAATGTACATATAATCCAGTTCCAATTCTCTAGCAAAAATGAGTCGAACCGAACCGTGCCCACCCCTAGAAAGAAATTTGCAAGTTCCATCAAAGGGATCAACAACAAAATCAACACCAGATATTGGCCCCTTCCAACCTACTAAGAACTCATTCCTCGTAACCAGAGTCCCAACTTCTAAAATAACATCAGAGAACTTGAAGGGCTTTGTATCTTTTCGTTGTTGATTCAGGCGAATTGTATTTTCAGGACCCAGATTCACCAGTAACGGGTTCTGCTTAAAGATAATGTCACCATGCCATGCTTTTTGCAATGCCTCCGTTGCTGCCTCAGGAGATGCAAAATGCACAAAAGCATGGGGTACAACCTCCCATAATCATCTGTTTTTAGGACAGGGTTCATGACATCAAAATTTGGGTAGGTCTTCTGTTGTGTTGCTTTCTTCAAATCCACCAAAACTAACATGTGTAATGACCATCTTCTTCTTCTCCCCAGTTCCTAAAAACACCATTTCCTTTTTTAGTTTGAATCTTTTCCAAGATCAAATTACTGTGACCTCTCCTTACTCTTAATCAATTCGAATACCAAACTGTAAACAAACATGTATTAAAAACATACTTTTAGAATTTCAGAGAAACTAACAGTTTCAAAAATGTTAATAGTAGAAACATCCACAAAAAGATTCCTCGTGAAAGTACGAATTATAAAAGAAAAGGATTACACAACATATACCCGAGAAAAAACATTTTACAACAGGAAGAAAAAGCATTTAGTGTTATTTGCGATCATGTAGCTTCTTCTTGATAGAAACATAATATTCTCATTTTACTGAGAGTAAGGTGTTGCATACACTTCAAACGTACAGCAGTTAAATATATCTAACAACTTCAACTCCATAGACTATTGTAAGCATCTTTCTATAATTGTGAATGATTGTATCTCACTTTTGCTCCTTTCCTTTTTCCTCATTTTGTTTTTAGGGTCTAGGTTTGTGATCAATATAAAATACAGAATCCAGATTGATATTGACATCTTCATGAAAATTTCTTTGCCAGCAAAGTAAGCTGCCACTGGACTACCCAGGTAAATATAGTTAACCTTAAAGAACATTATACTCGCCTGCTAGGGAAGAAACATTAATTTTACAAAACATTAATCTAGTTAGCCTTAAAGAACATCTTCATCTCATGGATAAGGAAACTTTCATCTCATGGATTTCAAGATTATGAATAAGTCCATCTTCATATAAGCTAGGCTATGCCTATCAGGCTTAGGTTATTATAGTTTCCTCTGTGATTCAATTAAAACATTCAAGTTTTATGTGTAGTTTGGTCAGTTTTTCTTCTCAAAAACACCTGCAGATTACTCTTTTTTATGAATATCAAGCGAACCAGTTAGACATTTATATTCAACCACTCTTATTAATGTCTGCCTCCTAGAGACTTTTGTAAATGAAATGTTAACCAATGTCTAGTTGAATCTACTACTTGTACTTGCCTTTTATTTTATAAAAGAATAATAGTTTACGATGCAAATCCTATAAAACTGTTTTATAGACCATCACAGATTCACAGCGGTGAATCAATGGTTTATTTAATAAAACCAACAAAAGAAACCATTGTGATAAGGAAATTAGCTCTAATACTGATCTCAACAAGACAACAAACCAAAAAAATGTTGATTCAAAAAGAGACCATCTATATGCAATAGAGTCGATTTGGTGTGAATTGTGGCTCAATGATGTTATCACAAGACATAACTTCTATTTTATTTCCATTGTTGTTATTGTTAATTTAAGAAACAAATGCCATGTTAGCAACTTTGAGTAGGTTCTAGAATTAGGTTTGCTTCGATACTAAGCTAGGGATTACTATTAAACAACCATAGAGCCCTCTCAACTGTTCCCCACCACACCCAATTCAACTCATACCACACCAACAGCCATTTCAATCTGGCTGCCACCACCATCAAACACACTCAAAGACAATGTGGATGCTAAATTTTTAACAGCAGATCAAAAGACAGGGATTGGGTACATAGTGAGAAACTCGGATGGGGTTTTTATAGATGCAGGTTCAGCAACAGACAACACCTCCATTTTGCAAAAAAAAAAAAAACAGACAATGTTGGAACAGTTTGACAGTCTGACAGCCCAGTTCCAAAAACTGCGGTCAGTCAGAGTTTGCGACGCATAATTCGAGTGTTTTTAGACATCGAAAACTTGCGTTCTTGGGTGGAATGGATTCCCCTTGTCGAGTACTACAAAATGGTATACCCGAAAGTCAAATTTGGATCCAAGATGAATGAGAAATTTACGTCCAAAGTCAAGTACTTGTCATGGACAATTTGGTTGAAATGGGATAATCCCACATTGTGAGATGGATAATTTGGAAACACCTTAATATATACATGGTTGAACATAAAGGGTTTAGCCCTTTGGGTTACCACTAATGTGTAATGGAGCGGAGCCATGCATGGGCTATGGCCCAAATCCAAACACCACGCGAGCGCGCCGCCGTTACGATTTAATTTTGGGACTGGTCAGCTTCCAAACATGCCTGTACAAGGTGCAGGTCAAGCCATTCTTCTGCCCACTACACCGACTGTGGGAGAGAAACCGGAGAAGTTTGATGGTACTGGCTACAAGAAGTGGCAAGGTAAGATGCAGTTCTACCTGATTACTCTCAAGTTAGCACGGTTCATAACTGAAGAGGCTCCGGTCCAGGCACCTGGAAGTTCTGGGGATACAAATGCCGTGGCAACAATTGATGCATGGAATCAAGGAGATTACCTTTGCCGCAATTATATCCTCAACAATTTGGTAGACCCGCTCTACAATTTCTATTATGTTTTCAAGACGTCTAGAGATCTCTGGAAGTCTTTGGAGAAGAAATATAAGACAGAGGACGTTGGTTCCAAGAAATTTGTTGTGGGCAAGTTTCTGGAATACAAGATGGTGGACTCAAAAATTGTGGTCAGCCAGATCCAAGAATTGCAAGTCATCCTACATGACATTGCAGCTGAGAACATGAAGCTGTGTGAATCTTTTCAAGTGGCAGCATTCATTGAAAAACTTCCACCTGCCTGGAAGGACTTCAAGAACTACCTTAACCACAAGCGAAAGGAAATGTCTCTTGAAGACCTGATAGTAAGGCTGCGGATTGAAGAAGACAACCGCAAGAATGACAAGTCCAATGGAGTTCATTCCACTGAGAAGGTCAACGTTGCTGAAACTAAGAAAAAGAAGAAATTTGTGCCTCAAAGTTCTAGCAAGCAACAGTCAAGTGCTAAGAAGTTTACTGGTAAATGCCACAAATGTGGTAAGATGAACCACAAGGCTGATGAGTGTCGAAGCAAGATTGACATTCGAACTGACAAGGGCAAAGGCAAAGGAAAAGCTCAAGCTAACCTCACTGAAGAAGGGAAGTTGGCTACTGATCTATCAGAAATGGACCTACGTGCCGTGGTTTCTGAGGTCAACTTGGTTGGAAGCAATCCAAGGGAATGGTGGTATGATACTGGAGCAACGAAACAAATCTGCTCGGATAAGAGTCTTTTCACTACTTACAAGCAGAGTCATACTGAAGAGGAGTTGTTCATGGGAAACTCCTCAACATCCAAGATTGAAGGTCATGGAAAGGTGGTATTGAAGCTGAGTTCTGGAAGAGAGCTCACTCTCAACAATGTTCAACATGTTCCAGACATTAGAAAGAATCTTGTTTCTGGCTCCATGCTAAGAAAGAATGGTTTCGCAGTCAAGTTAGCTTCTGATAATTTTGTTCTTTCTAAGAATGGGGTGTATTTAGGCAAAGGTTATGTGAAGGATGGTCTGTTCAAATTCAATGTAATTACAGTCATTCCTAAAAACAATGTAGCAAGTTCTTCAACTATGAATGAAAAGAAACCAATTGCTTATATTGCTGAGTCATCATTTACTTGGCATGAACGTTAGGGTCATGTTAATTTTCGTTCTCTTAGTAAACTAAGTGATATGAATCTGATTCCAAAGTACAAAAACCCAACGTTAAGGTGTGAAATATGTGTAGAGGCAAAGCTCACAAAAACACCATTATTTTCAAAAGAAAGAAACACCGAACCTCTAGGCTTAATTCACACTGACTTGTGTGATTTCAAGTATGTGCCAACTAGAGGTGGGAACAAATACTTTGTGACCTTCATAGATGATTGTACAAAGTTTTGCTATGTATACCTTTTGCGTAGTAAAAATGAAGCCTTGGAAAAGTTCAAGGAATATAAACTTGCAGTTGAAAATCAACTTGAAAAAAAAATTAAAATTGTCCGAAGTGACAGAGGAGGGGAATATGACGAACCTTTCAATAAGTTCTGTTGTGAACATGGAATCATCCATCAAACAACGACCCTTTACTCACCTGAGTCAAACGGTACTGCTGAGCGCAAAAACCGGACTCTTAAAGAAATGCTCAATGCATTATTGTTGAACTCTGGGATAGCCCAGAACATGTGGGGGGATGCATTGCTAACTGTAAATCATATCTTAAATAAAATACCTCACAAGTAAACTGGTACAACTCCATATGAAAAATGGAAAGGTACGGTACCATCGTACAAATACCTCAAAGTGTGGGGGTGCCTGGCAAAGGTTGCATTACCTCCTACTAAGAAGGTAACGATTGGAACTAAGACTGTTGATTGCTTATTTATAGGATACGCACATAACAGTAATGCATATAGATTTTTGGTCCATAAATCAGATAATCCAGATATCCATGTAAATACAATCATGGAATTAAGAAATGCACATTTCTTTGAGAACATATTTCATTGCAAGGGTCCTAGTAATCCTAAGCGACCACGAGAACAATGAAATACATCTTTGGATGAAAAGAACAAAACAATGATGAACCTAGACGTAGCAAAAGAGCTCGAAAGGAAAAATCATTTGGTTTTGACTCTGTGATGGTATTTTTTGTAGAATGTGAACCTCAAACATTCAAGGAAGCTATGTCAACGCCTGATGCTCCTTCTTGGAAGGAAGCAGTCAAAAGCGAAATAGACTCAATTATGCAGAACTATACATGGGAGCTAGTTGATTTACCTCCAGGATGTAAGGCACTAGGGTGTAAATGGGTTTTTAAAAAGAAACTCAAACCCGATGGTTCGATAGAGAAGCACAAGGCCAGACTTGTGTTACAAGGATATAGGCAAAAGGAAGGCCTAGATTTCTTTGATACTTATTCTCCAGTAACGAGAATAACTTCCATAAGGTTACTAATAACCATTGCAGCTTTATGTAACTTAGAAATACATCAAATGGATGTAAAGACTTCTTTTCTAAACGGAGAGTTAGAAGAGGAAATCTACATGAAACAACTGGAAGGTTTTGTTGTTCCTGGAAGTGGAAACAAGGTATGTAGACTTGTTAAATCACTATATGGGCTAAAACAAGCTCCAAAGCAATGGCATGAGAAATTTGATAGTGTCATGATGTCAAGTGGTTTCAGGATAATTGAATGTGATAAATGCATCTATATCAAGGAAACTCCTAAAGGCTATGTCTTGGTGTGCCTCTACGTAGACGATATACTCATTATTGGAAGTAATAATGACATAATCAAGCAAACCAAGAATATGTTAAATGGTAAATTTGAGATGAAAGATTTGGGACTTGTAGATGTGATACTAGGGATGAAAATCACTAGCACCTTTGAAGGTATTACCTTATCTCAATCTCATTATGCTGGAAAAATACTTGAAAGATTCAAGAATTATTTAGATGGGACTGCTAGAATACCAGTAGATCCTAAGATTCACTTAGCCAAAAACACGAGTGAAAGCATCTCACAGGTAGAGTATGCTCGTGTTATGGGAAGTCTAATGTACTTAACAAATTGTACAAGACCAGATTTAGCACATGCAGTAAATGTACTGAGTCGCTACATAAGTAATCCAGGAGATGTTCACTGGAAAGGCATAACTAGAGTATTGAATTACTTAAAATATACTCAAGGTTATGGGCTGCATTATGGGAAATACCCAGCAGTTTTAGAGGGATGCAGTGATGCTAACTGGATATCAGTCTCTAGAAACTCAAAATCCACAAGTGAATATGTATTCACACTTGGTGGTGCAGCTGTATCATGGAGATCCTCTAAACAGACATTGTTGGCTAGATCTACAATGGAATCTGAATTTATAGCTTTAGATAAAGCAGTTGAAGAAGCAGAATGGCTTTGGAATTTCTTAGAGGATGTTCTTTTGTGGGAAAAATAAGTGCCTGCTTTATGTGTATACTGTGATAGTCAATCCGTTATTTCTAGGGCACTGAATTCCATATATAATGGCAAGTCTTGTCACATACGACGGAGACATATAACCATTAGACACTTGCTCTCAAGTGGTGTAGTCACCATAGATTATATCAAATCGATTGACAACCTAGCGGATCCATTTACTAAAGGTTTGTCACGAGAGCTAGTAGAGAAATCATCAAAAGGAATGGGCTTAAGCCTATGACGAAAAGAGGATACTAGGAAGAAAACCCTACTTAGTTGACTGGAGATCCCAAGATCTAAGTTCAAGGGGAAAACCTAACCTGGAGGAATCGACGGAGCACTGGGTGACTTAAGTCTCTGCCCAGTTCCTAGGATGATCACCAGTGCTATCTGCAAAAATGGTTAAGGATAAGCTTGGCTTTTAATGTTTCCTATAGCTTTGATATAAAAGTGGGGTATGTGCAGATTACTCTTTATGGGATTCACCTTGTGAGTATGAAATGAGGCCATTTCTTGGAGATGACGATAGGCGACATCATCCAAGTTCACTCATGATAACCAGGATTAACGTTCATGGCCAAAATGAACCCAATCATGAGAACTCCAGTTCTATGAGAAGATGAAACTGTGTGATAGTTACTGTCTAGGTTTACACCAAAGCCCGGGTGGTTCAAGGCTGAAAAATTGCTACCATTTGGCCGAGTAGATCCGATAGCTATTCACTATGGGTAATTCAAGGCTGAAAAATTGCTATTATTCCAGATGCAGTGATTCCTCGTCTGTACTCTCAAAAGTCCTTCTGTCAACATGCATTGTCGTCAGGTAATTTCCATTCATGTGGGGAATTGTTGGAACAGTTTGACAGTCTGACAGCCCAGTTCCAAAAACTGCGGTCTGTCAGATTTTGCGACGCATATTTCGAGTGTTTGTAAACATCAAAAACTTGCGTTCTTGGGTGGAATGGATTCCCCTTGTCGAGTACTACAAAATGGTATACTCGGCTCTGCTCGGCTCGGTTCTGCTCGGCTCTCCTCGGCTCGGTTCGGATTGGATTGGATCAAGACTTGTCTAATATCTTTTCGGCCCAAAATAGTTTTGTGGTTGCCTTATTAAAATGACTTACAGAGCAAGTAATTTCCAAGAATATGGATTTCCATATCCGTTTGTTTCCAAGTAAGTGGTTTTCCAGAACCATCTATTGCTAAGTATATGTGGATACTCAGTATCATATATTGCTAATTACCTAGAAAAAAATATCTTGGTAATTTCCATATCACGAAATCTAATTTGTCTATATAAAGAGAAGTATGTCATACACTTTAGACACACCGTAGAAACAAAGCATTCTTCTCTTTTTCTTGTCTGTCAGTCACTCCGTCCGTCTGTATTGAGAGTGCAGCATAGTTCTAGTTCGACAGGCTTTTGCAGGGTGTGATCAACCTCAGAAGTTGCAGTAACAGTTGTATCCTGGGAGACTATTTGCTAATAAACCGAAGCACGTCATGGCAAATTTTGTCTTAAGAACAGTGACCGAGTTACGATTCTGCTTAGTAAGTCAGTATTTGTTTTGATTATTGTTTGATAATACTGTTAACGTGTTTGTTAGTAATTACAGCTCCTACACTCTCATCCGCAAGGTTAAAGGAAATAACCATATTTGTATTACTGTACCAATATATTGTGCCAGGATTGTGTAGAAGGTCGAGCACATCCATGTATGGGGACCCTAGTTACTGGTCTCCATCTTCTAGTTCCCAATGTATAGATCTGACAACCTAATGGGTGATTACCCAAAGACAATATTTTATATTTTATCGACAATGGATCAAATCCCAATTCAAAATAAGGTATTTTGTTCTTGGGTAGAAAGATTCGTTCTTGCGTAAACATATTACATACAACCACATTATGTTGAGTAAAGTCAACAAAATAGAACAAATCATCAATATGTTTAAGGGTAAGGGGGTCAGCAATATCAGTAATCGACAAAGTGCAAATATGCTTTGGTATTCCATTTCCATCAATAGAAATAGAATAAATAGATGTACTGTTTATCTATATCAATATCCTTAGTATCACAAAGCTCAACAAAAATAGGTTTTCTTTGTGATTGGTCAAAGTTACTGAGAATTAAGGAACACCATAATTTAGAGTTTAGACACACTTAAATCTACATAGGGATTTGAGAGGAAGTTTATTAAGT
The DNA here is from genome assembly GCA_013358455.1 of Thalictrum thalictroides. NCBI lineage: Eukaryota > Viridiplantae > Streptophyta > Magnoliopsida > Ranunculales > Ranunculaceae > Thalictrum > Thalictrum thalictroides. The sequence goes on along the minus strand of JABWDY010035216.1, from coordinate 10,509 downwards.
ATGTTTGGTATAAGATCAATTGGAATTCGAGAAAATTCAGCAGAAGAAGACGAAAACGAAGGTGGTACCTCTGTAGCTTGCTTCTTCTTATTCTCAAGTCTTGATGTTGCTACTGCTGTTTCGTAGATCAGACAGCTCTTCTTCTTTGTCTTCAAACCACCCTCACAACTTCGAAGATTGTACCTTTTCTGTTCAAATCCTCGTTTCATCTTCACAATGCCTGAAGCCAATTCCAATAGATCAAGTGTTGATCATCTTGCCATGGCTCCTTTCTCCACTCTCTTCTCTTCTCTTCTCGATCAGAACACTCCTGTTAGGATACTAGTACTATAATTCTATTTGGCTTAGGATATGCTATTGGTACGTAGTTTATTATTTCTAAATTACTATTAGGAAGTTTAGGTTAAGTAGGAGTCTTGCTTTGTTCTATATAAAGACCATCATTGTAATTGAATTATTAAGCA
>JABWDY010035188.1:0-11074 GCA_013358455.1 Thalictrum thalictroides | reverse complement strand
TTTTTCGGGCGGACGGTGCCTTGCGGGCTTGATTGTCTATATTCTCGTCTGTAAGTACCTTCAATCTTCTTAGAGCGACAACAGCGCCAATTTGATGCTCGCTAAAAGTGTTAGTTACTAACAAACAATCAAATAAATTTATATTCCCTTGTATTTCTAAATAAACTATGAATAGTATACTAGCAAGTTACGGGTATCGATTCCACTCACCCATGAATTTGGTACTTAAGCACAAACAAGAAACAAGACGATGAACGATGTCGTTTATGAAGGGATATATGATTGATGATTTGTAGAAGTTTGATTGTTTGAGAGCATTTTAAACTAAAGTAAAGTAAATGCAAGCAATGTAAAGACAAGTAAACTAAAGATACGATTCATGAATATGGTAAAAAGAGGGGTATTACTTCGTTTTATAGGTAAATATTGAAATTAATTATTCATGCTTATTCCCCATGCATTCCAACTATATCTCATCTCGATGCCATAGTTGGTAGCGAATTCCCTTGCTCTCGACCCAAGAATTCACCGACCTCAAGAAGTACTCAAGACCTAGTACCTCTCATCTCGATGTCGTCATGCAAGTAATGAATTACAACTCTTTATACTAATGTTGACCTATTTTCTCTCTCTTGATGCCATAATATGTTAACGGCGTATGAGGTTTGAAATTCTCTACACATGCAAAAAGATATCTCTTTTATTTATTATGAAGAACAAAGAGTAAAAATTATTCTAAGATGGCCAATCATAAAACAGTTACCTTTCTAGCAAGAAAAACATAACACTTGTAGTAAATTCTTCTACTTACCTATTCCGCTTGTAATACCCCATGAATTGATTAGCTCATGATGATTGTGGTGATAATGAAGAAAGTTGTTGATGAAGAAAACATAATTAAAAGACTAGAATTTAAAGACGGAAAGATAAATTGCATGAATATTAAAGAATGCGAGCTTAAAAAGTAAATAGACTTGAAATATAATCAAAGGAACTTTTTCTTCTTCATAAAATATAGTAAAACCTAATATGATACTTCAATTTAAGATTAAAGCAGAATGAATTTCGTGGTCCTCCTCTCCTTATATAGGGAGGAGTCCATCTAACCACAGGATTCCTAAAATATTGCTAGAAGGAGTTTACAATTTATTAAATAACTTTTAGGAAGCTTCTGGAGCTGAAATTTTGTGGAGCTCTTAGTTAAAGCACGTAGAAGACTCACTAAGAATATTGGATCCAAATTACATCTAGAAATATGACTTCCAAAAAGCTCAAAAGCGTTCAGTAAGATATGGTTTCTAACAGGTATTGACGAGACTTTTTGACGAGCTTCCAATACTATTTTCTGCAATCTTCCTTGACAGTCTTGAAGTAGGCAATGAGAGCTTTCCAATGAGTATTTTTTTCTTCAAAATCCGAATTCTCTAACCCCTTCGTTTAATTGTGTCAAAATGGCTCCTCGAAACTGTTTTTCTGCTTGCTTTTTGCTTCCTTTAAGCTTTTCCGAGTGAAACGAACCTGCAAAACACGTAATTCTAACAATACCAAGCATATCATATCACTTTATATCAAAACTTAGGACAAATATACGTGAGTTAGAGGGATATATATACACTTTTGAGCTCTTACCACAGGGCAAAAGAAGATTCTAAAAAAACTCGAAGCTATTTCTTCTGGGTTGTACAACACAACAATCAAGCCCATTGAATCTTATGCGGTAATAGGCCAGAAGTTCCATGACCCTAAGACATTCATATTGTGGCATGAGCGTTTGGGACATCCAGGGGCTAGTATGATGCGAAGGATCATCGAAAATACACTTAGGCATTATTTTCAGAACCAGAAGATTCTTGCATCTAATGACTTTGCATGTACTGCGTGTTCAGAAAGTTGATCGCGAGACCTTCCCCGACTAAGGTCATTATAGAATCTCGTACTTTTTTGCATGGACCGATACACCCACACTGTGGACCGTTTAAATATTTTCTTGTTTTAATTGATCTATATGCACGATGGTCTCACGTATCTCTCTTATCCACGAGGAATGTTGCCTTTGCACGACTTCTTGCATAAATTATTAGATTACAGGCACATTTTCCTGACTACCCTATTAAATCCATCCGTCATGATGGTGCTGGTGAATATACATCACAAACCTTCGATGACTATTGCATGTCTAAAGGGATTAACATCGAGCATCCAATTGCTCATGTCCATACACAAAATGGATTAGCAGAATTATTTATAAAACATCTTCAAATGATTGCACATACCATGCTTATGAAAACCAAATTGCCTGTTTCTGCATGGGGACATGATATGCCATATTTCATGCCGCCACTTTGGTTCAACTTAGACCAAATGCGTATAATTAGTATTCACCTTTACAGCTTGCTTTAGGTCATCAGCCAAACATTTCCCATCTACGAACTTTTGGTTGTTCGGTGCGAGTACCAATTGCACCAACTCAACGCACAAAAATAGGACCACAACGTAGACTAGGGATTTATGTTGGTTATGATTTTCCATGTATTATTAGATATCTTGAACCATTGACAAGTGATGTTTTTACCGCTAGATTTGCGGATTGCAGTTTTCCCGCCGTTAGGGGGAGGAAATCTGTCTGTTCCTAAAGAGCGGCGTGAATTACAGCTTCCAGTAGAAACACCTCAATTAACTGGGTATACACCAACGCTGTCTCATTTTGATCCACGGACTTCATTGTGTGAAACTGAAGTACAAAGGATCATTCACCTTCAGAAAATTACTAGTCAATTGCCTGATGGTTTTACTAATGCAGCAAAACTGACAAGGTCCCATGTACCAGCTACTAATGCGCCTGCGCGAATTGAAGTCCCTGAAGGAAAATATGTCCCTGGAGGATGACATATCCCTGAAAAACAACCCGCGAATATGGCAACAAATGAATCGTCTAAAATACGCCAGAAGCGTGGAATCCCTGTTGTGTCAAATAACTCAAATCCCCGGAAGAGGAAAAGCCAAATTAATCCTCAAGTAAATAGTGCTCCTGAAGAGGCTATAAGGCAAGGAAACCACACTCTCACAAAAGAAACACCTCTTGGAGAGGAATATGTCCCCGAAGCGACACGAGCCCCAGAAGTGGCCCAGGTACTTAGAATGGAAATGATGAAATTTTTATAAATTATGCATGCACTAGAGAATTGTGGAATAGAAATAAAATGATCATCGATGACATATTTTCCTTTGCCGTGGTTCCTGAAATCACAATAGATGATGATGGTCTCAAACCTTATACTATTGAGGAATGTTGGCAACGACATTATTGGCTAAAATGGAATAATGCAATTCAAGTAGAATTGGATTCACATGCAAAATGAAATGTGTTTGGACCTGCAGCCCTAACCCCCAAAATTGTAAACCCTGTAGGTTACAAATGGGTATTTGCAAGAAAACGCAATGAGGAAAACGAGATTGTGAGATATAAAGCTCGTCTTGTGGCACAAGGTTTCTCGCAGAAACCTGGGATTGATTATGAAGAGACGTATTCTCCCTTAATGGATGCAATTACATTTAGATTTTTAATAAGTTTGGCAGTCTCTGAAAGACTCAACATGTATCTTATGGACGTGGTTACCGCGTATCTATTTGGAATGTTAGATACTGATATTTATATGAAAGTCCCTGAAAGATTAAAATTGCCTGAAGCAAAACCACGTAATATGTACTCTATCAGGCTCAAAAGATCACTATACAGATTAAAGCAATCCGGGCGTATGTGGTACAATCGCCTTAGTGAGTACCTAGTAAAAGAAGGGTACACGAACAATCCCATTTGCCCTTGTATATTCATTAAAAAGGCAACTTCAGGATTTGCCATCATTACAGTTTATATCGATGACATAAATATAATTGGGTCTTCTGAAGAGATTGTCAAAGCTGCGAGATACTAAAAGAATGAATTCGAGATGAAAGATCTCAGAAAAACAAAGTAATTTCTCGGTCTGCAGATCGAGCATACAACACATGGAATATTTGTCAATCAATCAACGTAAACTAAAAAAGTTTTAAAACGTTTTAACATGGAAATATGCTGCCCTATACGCACTCCAATGGTCGTAAGATCATTTGATGTGAAATTAGACCCATTTCGTCCTAAACAGGATGATGAATTTACTTGGTCCTGAAGTACCATAGTTGAGTGCTGTGGGTGCTCTTTTATGTTTAGCACAATGTACAAGACCTGACATTTCATTTGCAATGAATTTGTCAGCCAGGTTTAGTTCAACTCCAACCAGAAGGCATTAGACTGGTCTTAAGGAGATTATGCGTTACCTCAGAGGAACGACTAATATGGGCTTATATTATTCTAGAGAGCCACCCAGGGGTTCCCAATTGATTGGGTATGCAGATGCAGGATATAAATCCGACCCGTACAAAGCTCGATCGCAAACCGGGTATGTATTTACATATGGTGGTGCAGCCATCTCTTGGCGATCTTCTAAACAGACGTTGGTAGCCAACTTCTAATCACTCAGAGATACTTGCACTCCATGAAGAAACTCGTGAATGTGTATGGTTGCGATCCATGATCCATCATATTCAAACAACTTGCGGGCTCCCCTCTGTTACAGAAACACCAACAGCGATTTATGAAGACAATGCTACATGTATTGCTAAAATCAGAGAAGGTTTCATCAAAGGAGACAGAACAAACATATTTCCCCCAAATTCTTTTTTTCTCATGAATTCCTGAAGAGTAACGAGATCAATATCCAGAAGATCTTGGTGACATGTTCACTAAGTCATTGGCCCCACTAGGATCAGGATGCGACGAAAGTCTAATTTGGAATGATTTTCATCTTGGGGAGTATTCTCCAAGGGGAGCCGCCAGAATACTACTAGGACTAAGCGCACTGTACTCTTTTTCCTTAGCTATAGTTTTTCCCATAGGGTTTTCCTGGAAAGTGATTTGACAGTAATTGTGCTACTAATCACCGTGAAACAGCAGTGCTAATAAACCAAGCAGTAGAAATATGTTCATTCTACCAACACTACTCAAATAATTTCCCTTATTGATTCTAACAACTAAACTAATCCTAAAACTAGTGTAGAGGCAAGTCGGGGTATCGAATCCACTCACCCAAGAATTGGGTACTTAACTACAAACAGGAAACAACGATGAAAGATGATGTCGTTTACGTAGGGATTGAGGAATTGTAGGAGTTTGATTGATTGAGAGTAATTATGACTAAAATAATGAAAACACAAGTAAAGTAAAGCTAGCAATATAAAATAAAGGTTGTGAATATGGAAAGAAAAGTGGGGTATTACTTCGTTTCGTAGGTAAATATCAAAATTAACTACTCATGCTTGTTTCTCATGTATCCAACTATTGCTCATAGACAAAAAAATAATTGGCAGTGAGTTCCCTTGGTCTCGACCCAGGAACTCGACCTCAAGAAGTATTCAAGACCTAGTACCTCTCATCTCGATGCTGTCATGCAAATAGTGAATTACAACTCGTTATACTAATTGTTAACTATTTTCTCTCTCTCGATGCCAAAATATGTTAACGGGCGTATGAGGCTCGAATGTCTCTACACATGCGAAAATATCTCTCTTTTATTTATTATGAAGAACAAAGAGCAAAAACTATTCTACGTGATATCAATCATAAAATAATTACCTTTCTAGCATGGAAAACATAACACTTGTAGTAAATTCTTCTACTTACCTAATCCACTTGTAAAGCCCCATGAATTAATTAGCTCATGATGATTGTGGTGATGATGATGATAATGATTGTAGATGTAAAAGACATAATAAAAAGACAAGAATTTAAAGACGGAAAAGTAAATTGAGTAAAAAGTAAAGATACGATTGAAAAGTAAGGAACTTGAACTTGAAAAGTAAATAAACTTGTAATATAATCAATGGAACTTCTTCTTCAACATAAATTAAAGTAAAACCCAATATGGTACTTCAATTTAAGATCAAAGCACAACAAATGTCGTGGCTTTACTCTCCTTATATAGGGAGGAGTCCTTCTAAATGTCGTGGCTTTACTCTCCTTATATAGGGAGGAGTCCTTCTAACCCTAGAACTCTTTGAAAATTGCCAGAAAAAAGTTTGAAATTTATTAAATAACTTGCAGGAAGCTTCTAGAGATGAAATTTGGTGAAGATCTTAGTCGAACCACGGGGAAGACTCAGTCAAAATCTTAGTTACAAATTTCTTCTAGAAACACGATTTCCAAGAAGCCTAAGAGGCCAAAAAACAATCAACAAAAACTGGGTTTGACAGGTTTTGACGATTCTTTTTGACCTGGTTCCATCTCTGTCTTCTGCAATCTTTCTCGATAGTCTTGAAGTAGGAAGTGAGAGCTTTCCAATGCCCATTTGTGCTTCAAATTCCGATCTCTCTAACCTTTTTGTTTAATTGCGTCAAGTTGGCTGCTTGAAACTGATTTTCTGCTGTATTTTGCTTCTTTATAGCTTTTTCGGACGAAACGCACCTACAAACACGTAATTTTAACAATACCAAACATATCATTACACTTTTGAGCGCTTAGCAAACACCCCCAAATAACACCTTGCTTGTCCTCAAACAAGAAGGTGAAACGAAAAGCATAAGGGCGAGAAAGAAATACATTTTTAAATAAAATAAGATATTTACCTTTTTGTAGGCAATGTACGATTACATTTACCGTATGCAACAAGGCCTTAAACCTTTAGGTTCCACTAATAGGACGAGTTGTAGCCTCGTGAGGGTTTTCCATGGAAGACACCCACAAACTTCAAAGGAAGAGATGGTGATAAACAAGTTCAAAGAGTAAACCTTCTTTCAACATAATAAGTTCATTCTTACATAATCCATTAATATAATCAACACTAACATATAAGACTATGCTTTATTTCTTAAGACAGAGATAATTCACTAATCACCTTGACATAACTTATAAAAGTGAAATAATGCCTAGTAACATAAGTCTCATATCGAAAGACATCTCTACTCAGTTGCCTTCAAAATAGTGTTTTGATGCAATCCTCACCGGGCATACACTCAAAATAAAAATATCACTCCGAAGAATGTGTGTATATATATATGCACCAAATATGTGAGGAATGGAAAGAAAAGAAGACGTCTCACACATTGCATAATACATTAAGAAAGGAACGGACATTGTATGAGTTAGTCTCTTATGAATGGAATGTTGATTACATATAAGGATGTCGAGTATTTCACCTTAGCGTTTTCTCATTTACTCGCCACTATTCACCACATATAACGTTAAATCAATTAAACATAAATAGGTTGTAACTTGGCTTAGGTATTGGATTGTTAAAAGGGATAAAAGGATTTTTATGAAATATCAAAAATATCAAAGGTCTTTAAAACTTAACAACTCTTTGAGAAATTTTGTAGATTTTCCTTCTTTACTCATTTTTTCACTTTGATTTGTAACTTTGGGAACTTCTTCACTTTTGCTCTCTTCTCTTGAATTTTTCTTTTCATTTTCTTTTTGTATTTTTATTATCCAAGAGGAGAGACTAGTATATAAAAAGAATATCTTCAAACTTTTTGATATGTATAATAAACTTCCTTTCTAGCTTGGAGACACTTTGTTCTCTTTTCCTTGTAAAACTTGTCATCCTTGACATTTTCGGTAAAATAGGTAATGGAAATAATTTGGGGATATTCCGGATTGGAGTTGGGTAAGGATAATTGGCTAACAAAGAAAAGACTTATATAAAGGCTCAAAGCGGCTCCTAATTGGATAATGATATAGTTAGGCTAAATAGGCTATTTTTGGTTTTCTAATGCTCAAAATCATTTTCAAGGTAAATATATGGTGAAGTCCCCTTGAAATAAACTACAAAACCTAAGTTTATATTACACCCACTTTATTTCATCCTTGTAATCAACTAGAAAAATAAAACGAAGAGACTAAGAATGAACTCAAAATTTTAGCAAGAATTGGGTCTCTCGGGCCCGGATGTATGTAAATACACTCCAAAGAAAGAAAGGCTCAAATCTCACTTGGGTTAACAATAATCTCCACACTATTTTTAGGGTATCCTAGAAGATCAATCAATTTCAACTTTGACTTATGCTAATTGACACTATATGTACAAAAATAAGCTAGTCAATGTTTTCATGAACGAAATCTATATTAAGGGATAAAACACGCTCTTGACATATTAATGATCATATAAGAATTTCTAATATAAGCAATTCCTAATCATGGCAATTAAAGATCTATACTTATCATTGGAAATCACCAAATCTAACTTTTAAAAACAAAAACAAATATTAAAAACAAATATTTTTGGATTTTTTAAATATTTTTCAATTTGTGTAAAACTTGTTATAGTCATAAATAAAACATGGAAAACGTCAAGCTAGGTAATATAATACCCCACCCCCAAACAAGATATGGCTATGTAACATATATGATAAAATAAAGGTAGGATATTACCTTGGGCTTGGCACTAATCTTTATACTATTTTCTTGTATTTTTCTTTGTCTCCATTTTGAAAGAATTATTCCTGTAAGGTTAGTATACTGCAACGACTAAAACAAATTTTTAATTTTTTTTTTATTTTTTTACGTAATTTACAGAAAATAAACATGTTATGAATAGAAATGCGAATGATGCATGCAATGAAGGTCTTTTATGGTCAGATTCCTAAGACCAAGCGTTTATACATTACTATCTATCAATATAAAGCAAAACTTCTAGCTCGTGATACTTACGTATGCGCACTCCATAAGCAAACCTTTGGATCATCGGATGGAGTCTTGTAGATTTATCTGTAGCTACTTTTTTTATTATCTCCTTCCGAATGTCCGTTTGTAATTCGAGCCAAGTGGCCATAGTGATGTATAAAGGCTATTGTGTGTGTGTGTGCAAATATGTGTATGTAAAATGTGTGATATGCATGTGTGTGTGGGCAATTGACTATTACCTACTAAAGATAAAAGCCAATGTGAGAAACAATATAAAATATGTATGCATGCAAACTACACTACTATGTTGCAAATACTTCAATCCATGTTGGTTATGTTACCTCCTCTGATTGAGGAGTTCGTTTTATCACTATCTCCCGATTCGTCCTCAGATGGATCATACCAAACAAAATGTCATGGGAAGTCAATTTGTTGGTCCCAAAGTTACTTACATAATTAAGTTGCATGCTAAACGGTGGTTGTTCAAATGCACCTCCATTAAGGTTCATTTCAATGCCATCTTCATGGTCAACATGGCCAAAGACAAATGTCCAAAATGATTTTAGGTCATCAAATAGATTAGACAATAGGTCTTGGTCATTTTCCGGGGCATGTGGTATAGTGATAAATCTAAGTCTACATTTATGCATAATTCTGGGAAAATAGCTTATAGGTCTAGATATTCTCAAGACATGGTTCAAAGGACTCATGGGTTTAATATAAGCCCAATCATTATATCCTTCTAACCATTCCGGTCTGAAAAACCTAATCATCTTAGTGATTACCATGGGTAATACACAAAGTTTTCTATTTGAAAAGATAACATCTAAAATTGTTTTTATTATTCTAAAGCAAATTTGATAGCATGAATCATTATTATGTAATTCATAAAGCATTTGACACATGTTAGCATCTACTCTAGTTAAATCTTTATAATCAAATATATTAGTTGCCATCCATAACAAAACAAGAGATTGATTATTACAAAATCGATTTGTGTCTAGACTACCTTCATTAGGTTGTACACATGGTGATAAATTTTGGAAGAATTTTGTAATATCATAAACCGGGTCATTTAGGTTATACCACTTTTTCATGTTAAAATAGCCATTTTCATACCAAGTGTGAGATAGACCAATAGCTTGACCTATCATACCCGGGGATATGTGTATAAAATCCTCTTTCATTCTAACATAGAAAGTTGGTTTTCACTAGTCACTATTTCTATGTTTGTGTAAAATTCTCTTACAAAAGTCGGTGAATATTCCTCAAATTCCCAAAACAAAAGGCTACTCCAATCTAGGTTATCTAGAAATTCATAGTAACGATTACCCCATGGGGATTTCATTAAATCCATGTAAGTACGTTCCGGGACTATTTCTTACCATCCGGCTTGTCCACAAATCGGAGGTTTGAATTCCGGGTGTTGATCTAGAAATCCTAAAAGATAACTATATTGGCGTAATCTTTGTTCTTTGTTATCGCATCAAATATCCATGATATAAAGTTAAAGGAACACAAATATAAGTATTAAAGTAATGGAAAAGACCAAACGGATAACGTACCTGAGAAAGTCGAAAAAAATCAAAAAAAATTGTTGATTCTGTTGAACTCGCGCGGGGCGAGTTGGCAGGCCCTCCCTACTCGCGTGTGGCGAGTTAGTCAGTAGCGACAAAAAAAAATTCGTGGGGTTTTTCGACTTCTCTCACTTTGTATAGTTTAAACAACTTATTCAAAGGTATGTGAGATGGTTTTGGGTCGTCCTTTAAAAATAGACTTGTGGTTTGGAGTTCGATTTCGTTTTGAATTCGATTTTTTTGTAAAACTCCAAGTTTATGTCCAAATTACATTGTAAGTGTTCTAGGTCATCCGAAATACTTCAAAACTTATCCATGAATGTTCTAGTTCTTCTAGAAACGAAATTTAGTGTCCCAAGCCTAGTCCAACATATATGTCACTAAATTTTAGGGTTTTTGGACACTTTAAGGAATTTTTATGATTTTCACTAACTCGTGTGAATGTAATTCGTAGCACTATGTTATTTGCCACGCCCAAATAGAATGTTTGCATATGATTATGTAATCAAGGTTATGGGAATGGAAAATTAACTAAAAATACTAAAAATTTACAAGAATATTACTAATAAACTTTCTCATTCATTAAATTTTCAACTTGTACATGAGAAGTGACTCGAATTAAAATTTGCAACATTAAACATAAATAAACACACTTAAACATAAACAAAATCAAACAAAGCAAATACTATTAGATATTAAGTCTTTTTTGTATTTTTGGGTTTTCTATTTTTTATGGGTTTTTATATTTAATATAAAACAACGAAATAAAACAAATAAATTAAAA
>JABWDY010035176.1:3173-25059 GCA_013358455.1 Thalictrum thalictroides | reverse complement strand
GTTTTGTTTTTGCAGGATATGGACACTAACAGTCAAGGTGCTGAAGAAAAAACTAATCAGGCACAACCATCTCAAGTCGGCAACATTTTGGGTATTGGCATTGGCAATGAATCAAATACGAGAAAGAGAAAAGTCATAAAAAAAATAAGAAAGAAGAAGGTGATCAAAATTATAAGAAAGAAGAAGATTGCCAACACCATAGAAGATGGAGAAAATGAGATTGTTAAGAAAGATAACAACACTGACGAGGTGATTTTGGACAATGGAAAGTTTTCTGCCAGTGGTATTGGAGATGGAGAAGATGAGGCAGTCACGCAGGATCACAAACGTGCTATAGTGACGTTGGAGGATGGAGACTTGTCATTTACCGAGGCTGTAGAAGATGGAGAAAACGAGACTATTGTGCAGGAACACAATTGTGATGAGCTGACTTCAATGGATGAAAGCTTGCCTTTTACAAAGAGCTATTCCATGTGGAAGGATCTGGAGTCCAGAGATATATTCCTTTCAACTTCTCAGAAGCCACACTTTCAACCCTTAAATGAACTTGGCGAGTTGCTTCGTGAAGGACAAGCTTTTGGTTTCACCCTAAGCTTTGCCAATTTCGCCGACAAAATAAGGAAGGTGAAACATGATGAATCTAAGAGCGCTCTTGAAAGAAAGTTGAAGGCTCTAGTTCATTTTGAAGCCCTTGGCTTCAATGTCCAACCAATACGAGCTCGAATCGAGGACTTAGTAAGATTAAAAGATAGCAGAGTACAGCTTGATGGAATGTTGAAGCAATTGGAAGGGAAGATTAGCAAGGGAAAACATGATGAAGAATCAGTAAAGGCAAAAGTCTATGAAATAGATGGGAAACTCGGGGAGCTTCATGAATCCTACAAACAAATGAATGAGAAGCTGCAAATGCTTGAGATGAAAAAACAGATCAAAGGCTCTGGCATTGCTGCATTACAAGGTGAGCTTCATAAGAGTGAGGTACAAATTCAGGATGCTAAACAAAAATTTACTCAAATAGCTATTTCCCCTTGGTCTTTTCGGCAGTCTGTAAGCTAATTCGGTATTGCTTCTATACTCTATCAAATAATTTGAAACCGTAATGAATCACATTATGTAGAATGATACCGTTTGTATACTGACTGTTTCCTTTGAGATTAGGCCTTTTCTTAATATTTGTTGAATCAGCATATATGAAATATTTCATCTCTAAGAATAGGACTCAGAGTTGATTGAGAAGATTTTCATTGTACTATTCAAAACCACTTTGAGTTTTGATTGTAATAAAACAACGCCCGAATGATTTGGGAATCTCTTCTTAACTTAAGTAGTCACCTGGGGTTGAATTTACAGTTGATGTTTATGAGTTTCTGCAAAGTAATATCCGAGACTGGAATTTATTGTCTTAATTAAGAATTACTGCTCTTATACATCTATAATGTTTTCCATCTGTTTTTTTTTTTTCATAAATGACATCATGAATTTGTCTCGCAATGCCTGTCAGCCAATATTAATCATCTATAAGCAGGACTGCAGGAGACTTGCCACCATATTTTTTCAATTTTGTTGACAGCATTAATCTTTTTTGGCATTTAGTTTGATGAATAGTATTCATTTTCGTTACCTGTTCTTCTAATACTTGCAGTACAACAGACTTGCAGTGTTGGATAACTTCTCTAGCTTACAGAAAATTGTGGAAGTACTTGATACGTACAAGACAGGAGATTAACAGTAGAGAGATATATACAGTTTTATTAAGAGGAGTAGTTTCTTCTCTGAAACTGGTTTTCCAATGTCTGATCATTCATCTGTTGGCCAAAAGAAGTGATAGACTGATAATTAGATATCATGATAGTTTACAACATTAATGGTGATCATAATTGTATGTAGACATCTTTTCTCCTTGAATATGCATTGGAACTTATATTTCGATCGACATGGAAGTGGGTATGAAATCCTGTGGTTTATTCCCACTTCCCAGTTCCTTCCAAAGTTAACTGCTTTCCAACGGCTTGGCGAAAACAGCCCTGCAGCTCATAGACTGTCAGTCTGCCACTTTCAACTGGACTGATCTCATGCCTCTCTCCCTCTAAGCGAGTCAGCTCAGCGCTGCCTCAGGCTTCAGGCCCTCAGCTCCCATTTTTTTGAATGTGTTAATGGTAATGGGCTTAATTGCCATTTACAGAGTACCGGGTTAGGTTGGGTATAGGCTTGTGGTCCGGGTTGTGTCCAGAAGTTAGGTCTAAATACCTTAGCCCATTTCCCTAATTCCTTTAGGTCCAGCACATATTACAGTCCATTAGTTAGGTGAAATTACGTGAATACCCATCTGATCATACATACATGATACATCTATCTCCCGTGTTTGGTCTCACGTTCATCATTTCAAAGTCCACCACCTACACAAACTCCGACAGGCGACAACTCTGTGTTTCTTCACCAAAGCAAGAATGATGGATTTCTCAACACCATCAGGTGGTGGTGGTGGGCCATCTTCATTAGAACCAAAACCCACCACCGAATCAATCCATTTTGCAACACCACCAATCACAGAAGGGACATCACGTAGATATGAGATGCAAAAGAGAAGAGATATGAAGACTTTCTTACAATACTTAAAGAATCATGAACCTCCTTTACTTTTAGCAAGATGTGGGGATGAAGAAATTGTTGATTTCTTAAAGCATATGGATCAATTTGGTAAGACTAAGATGCATTTATCTAGTTGTAAGTTTTTTGGTAAATCAAATATTCCAAAATCATCAGTAGTATTAGTAACATGTGATTGTCCATTCAAACAAGCTTGGGGTAGTCTTGATTCTTTAGTTGGAAGGTTAAGAGCTGCTTTTGAGGAAAATGGTGGGAACCCTGAATTAAATCCTTTTGGTACTAAAGTTGTTAGAATGTATTTGAAGCAAGTTAAAGAAGAGCAAGCTAAAGCTAGAGGGATGCCTTTTGAGAAGAGGAGAAAGAAGTCGGGGGCGACGGTATCCCCTTCAACTGTAATTGTTACTAAAGGGATACCTGATATCAGTGATGTCATTGATGGTAGAAGTGATTGTAGCGGTGCCATTGCCGGTGTTTCTACTTCTAATGCTGGAGGGGTTTTAACTATTCAGGTGATTATTTGGGGAATCCCTTATTTATTTATTTCCACGCAAATCCATTATTTCTCTGCTAATTAGAGTGGTGAAATTAAAAGTTTTAGCTTTTTTTCATTATTGACAGCACATTTCTTTCTCGTCTCAGTTTGCTTTCAGGAATCATCTCATGTAGACTACTATTTTAGTTAGTCTATGATCCATATATCCGTGATAAATAGAATTCAATCACATACAAGATATAACATATCATTGACAATACTAATGAGAGTGATATAATTAACTACAGGAGATTGTTGGCCATCATCATATGATTTTCACTCAATATGATGTATGGATGTCATTGAACTAATTTTTTTGGCTTTTAACCTTGGTTGACCTATATACAGGCAAGAACCGATATAGATAGTCCGAGTCTTGTTCATAGTCCAGTTATCAGATTAGTCAGTATTTTGCATATATGGCGACCTTCTATTATCACAACTAAGAACTATCAAATCCTTTGTCAGCAGGCTTTTTGTTTCACCCTAGTCTGAGGCAACTTTGTATAAATAATCCGGACTGAAGATGGTGCAACATCATGGATTGTAACGACTAAATAGTAAATATATACGGTGGTAAAACTCCAATAATTATGGAATCTAGTTTCCATTTGGTACTGAGTCCTCAATTAGAGACATCTTGCTACAGAAATGTCTGCCACATCATGCGATTCACTAAGGATTAATAGTTAGTATGAATGTGTCAATGAAACGGATACAAAATTCATGGGCATGTAATTTGGATTGTGTTCATTCTTGTCATTATTTAATATCAGCTTCCATAAAGGGGAAGTCGTGAATGCTAGCCTATGAACCTTTATCTCCCTTTCTTCTTCTTCATTTTCTGGATGATGATTTATTACAATGTTCCGTGGTGCTTCCATAATAGAAGTATTATATTTGATAATGATGTTAGGACAGGAAAGCATCCAGTATCCCACTGCTGTATTATGGTAAACATGAACTAAGTAAATCTTCAGGATGAGCAGATCTAACTCAGATTTCTAGATGTGGTTAACCATTTATTATATTGCAATCTGCTTTCATAGAATATATGGTTAATCTTTTGGAAATGTCTCACATGTTTTCTCAGAACAGGGAACTGTTTATTTTCTCAGGGTATACCTTCTGAGAAAAAGAGAAAGCAGCCCACAACATCATGTGCATCAATGTCAATGAAAGGTGTTCAAATGGTTGATGGCAGTGGTTATGATGGTGTTGGCTGTGGTACTGGTCGTGGAGGTGAAGGTGGTCATAATGGTCCTGATGTTTGTAGTGGTGGTGTTTCTACATCGGTTGCTGGTGGAGTTGTTACAGTAGAGGTGCCCGTTTCTACTCCTGATACTGATGGAGTTGTTTCTGTCAAGGTGATTAATTTATGTGTTTTATTAATTTGGTTCTTCCTGCATCCTTGTGTTTTACAGTTTTATAGATCAGTTTTTAATTGTTATTTTTTGTTTATTGTTAAAGCACTTTTTAATTGTTAAAAAAAAAACAGTGCACGGACATTTATAGTAAGATTTGTTGTTCAGTACAATAGAAGGTAGGTCACCACATATTTAAGACTCCTACATGAAGCAATGGGTCCAAACGGTAACTTTTTTAGTTCTGCTGCTATGCTGCTATACAAACCAAATGAAAAGTTGTTAAAGTCTTGGGTGTCCAACTCAAAACCAATTGGCCCAACAATGTCCAATGTGGGACTAAACATCTCAACAGGAGCCTTTGCGGATGTGTTACTCAACACCCTTCTAGTTTGTCAAGGGTATTAGAGAGACTGCGTATCAGAATAGGATTCATTTATCAACTCCCTTGATGCATATGTGCATGTGAAAAATGTAATGATAATTTTCCTTCTCTCCATTAGTTTATCTATGTGCAAAGTTTCACATATGGCACACCAAGCAAAAAAAGAGCATGGGACTCTCCTCAACAACAAATGATTTGCATTGGGTGTCATTTCTTATATATATATCGGATCTGATGGACCAGGACCAAAGATTGCACTAACATGTCTTATTTAAAGATGGTATATTCGATTGTATTGAGGTTCATGTCTATTTAATTTGATGTGTTTCAATGTGGTTTCCTATATATTATGTCTCCATATTAATAAGTAATATCTTATGCTTAACATTTTATAGAAGACAAATATGAGGTTTGTTGCTAAAACACCAGTAGAGGTCAGCATCCGTGATAAACAATGTCCTGGTGCATGGTTCCCAGCAACAGTACTTAAGGAAATTGACAGTCGCTTATTCTTGGTTGGGTACCAAAGCTTGAGATTAGGTGATGCTGAGGGGTGTTCAAAAGAGATTGTGGATTCTTTACATATCCGACCTTCCCCCCCTGATAGTTTGCAGAGAAAAGAATTCAATGTATTGGAGAAAGTTGATGTTTATTATGATGGTGGCTGGTGGAGTGGACAAATTACAGATGTTCTTGCTAGTAACCGGTACCTTGTCCGCTTTAAGCATCAAAAAATAAGGAAAGAGTTCGATCTATTTGAACTAAGGCGTCATATGGAATGGGTCAATGGAAAATGGGTCCAAGATTCATCGGTATGGTATTCCTTTTGTTTTCTAAATAGAAAATTGATGTCCATTGTTCCTTTCAGAAAAAAAATAAATTTTGAGGTCAATTGTTAATGGCTTAGTTTTTTAGTGCCATCCTATCAACGTTTATTCTCCCTCCAATTCTTTTTGGGGATGGTGTGTGATGTTCATTGTTTAGATTTTGTTATTCTCATAAATATATTCAATCATGAAGTTTGGACAACTATGCACCCACCTCTGCTTTACGTGGCACACATGAAGAAATTACTGGGAAAATTTTACTTAACTAGAGTAATTAATGATGTTGCATTTTGCAATCAGTTAGAAGAACTTCTGTTTTTCACTTATAAATGATGTTTCAATTTATAATATTAAGGTTTTTGTACTATTAGTTTTGTGACACACATGACATGAATGAATTTTACCTTTTTATTTTTGTTGCATTCTATAATCAACAAGATTTATATTTGTGTAATTTACAAATTAAAATATATCTTGGTTTTGATGGTTAGGTTGTTACGCGAATCACTCTGCAATCTTCTCCTCTCATTTTGTGAAATCACAAAATGTTATCCTTTTCCAACTTAGAAAAATAGTTTAAGTAGGTCCTCATGTCATGTAGTCTCTCCAAACGACACAGTTTTTTGCTAAATACAAACCTAGTAAAGAAAAAAAGAGAAAACTTTGATTCCTCGCCTGTCTAGGCAATTTATACCGAGTGTCCTAGTTGTAAGTGCCGTGTGATTGATGTAGCATCTAGTCATTGCTAAACATCCTTGGTCTGATTGGATAACTACCTGACAGTTAACTCAGGATACTATTGATAATATTCTGAATAGTGTGCTATTAATAATATTCTGAATACTGTGTGCGGATTCATCAGATAAAAAAAACATTGGATCTGGTAGCAATAAGGTTGCCCCAATGCCGTACTTTCATTTACTATTGATGCTACCTGCTGCCCTTGTGATTCCCTCTATGGAAACATTGACCATTTCCTATTGCTCCTTTGCACGACGCCTCTGGATTCATCTGACATGGCCCTGGAGAGCAACTCAGTGAAGAAACTGCTCACTAGGTGGCCCTCATGGAAGAGCAGCTCCCTGGGTGCAATGATGTGGAACATACTACCATTTGCAATCCTCTGGACACTATGGAAAGCCAAGAATTCCCTTATCTTCAAAGGGAAAGTAGTTACTTTGGATTCCCTAATCACCTTGGTGACGGCTGCTCTTTGGTATTGGACTACTGACTTATAGGACAGATTTGATTGCAGTCAGAATCTGTGACCAGCTGGGATTCTTTGATTCATTAATAATCATTAGTTTCCTTGTAATCTGTTTCTGTTAAGGGCCAGGGTGAATTTCTCCGTCACCCTGTTTTGTTGTATCCCTTTTTCCAGCAATAAAAGTCCAATTTAGTGAAAACAATTATTTTGATGCGCTGAAGGAAAATATATTCATGTACTTGTGATTGTAACTAGGTTCATGTGTAGGTAATCTCAATTGCTGGGATGTGTATGCATTTGTTTCAAATTTTATAATCACCACATCAACTAAGAAATAGTCTCATATTAGATAGTAATGCAAGCTTATATTTAATCCTGTGTAGCAAACAATGGAGCAAAGGTTCATAACAGGAACACCAGTGGAAGTAAGAACTCGTGACAAACGTTGCCATGGTGCTTGGTTCCCAGCGACCATAGTCAAGGACTTTGACCATCACCTTTTCTTAGTTGGTTACAAAAGCTTGAGGTTGAGTGACAAGGAAGAGTGTTCAAAAGAAATTGTGGAAGTTCAACATATCCGTCCCTCCCCTCCTGAAATTCTGGAGAGGAAAGAATTTCATGTGTTCGAGAAAGTTGATGCCTATTATGATTGTGGTTGGTGGAGTGGAAAAGTTGCTGAAGTTCTGGCTGGTAACAGGTACATTGTTCACGTTAAGCATCAGATGAAAGGGAGAGAATTCAGTCAGTCTGAACTACGGTGTCATATGGAATGGATCAACGGAAAATGGGTTCAGGATTCACGGGTATGAAATTCAATCTCCTTTTTCTCTATTTAATTTGAGTTTGTTAAAGGCCGAGGTTTGCATGTTACTCTTGTTCTTTATAGACATCGATCATTATATTTATTGGTTTGCGCTGATTATGATGTTTGATTCTCTTGTTTGTGTTCTTCACATCAGAATAGTTCATCAAGTAGAGAGGTCTAGCAGGCATCCTGTCTTTCTGCTGGATTTGTATCATACATGAACTCTATCTCCCTTTGAAATTGATCCTGGATTAGTTTAACTTATCTTGCTGCATTTTCAATAAACTATATGAATATAGGGTTTATTGTTTTCGACTCAGATTAGATGCTTAAGACGTAAGATGTCACTTCTGGTCATAATCAGCTATGGTTATTTCTTTATAGTATGCAGCTAGTGCCAATTCATTGTTAAAATGGACATTTACTTGTCTTATTGTGGTCACGTGGTGTATACAAGCTGTATATTTTGATATGCTGGGTGGTTGGTGGTGAGTGATATCCTTTGGAGTTTGGTCTGTGTTTTTGTTCCATCAATGATCTAGAAACTTTGGGCATATACACTTCTTTTTTTTTTTTATAATAGAACTCCAATTTCATCTCCTGGTGGGCATATACACTTAATGCTCCTATAATCACTAGATTCAGATATTGTGTATTACTTGAAGGATAATCCAGTCATGAATTTTTGTTTCAGGATATAGGCGCAGAACCTAACCAATGTGATTTCCAAAAAATCGATCAGCCACAGCAGTCCCAAATTGGCAGTACCTCCGTAATTAATGAAATTGTCAATGAATCAAATACAAGAAAGAGGAAAAGCGTCCAGTACCCTATAGAACCTTGCAAGAAGTCGCAGAAAGGAGAAGTGAGAGAGAGCTCCACATTAATAGCAGATCTGCAAAGAACAATGCCTGCCAGGATCATGATTGAGTCAGGAACATTGAGTGATGTCTCAGAAGCATTGAGTGATGTCTCAGAAGCATTGAGTGATCATCCAACAACGGGTTTTGGTCAAGAAAAACTGAAAATTGTTGCAAATTGTGAAGTCTCTGATAACCCCCCAAAATGTTTTGACTCTGGCTCGTGGGCCCAATGTGAGTCGGCTAAAACTCAAGACTGGTTAGTGCAAAAGACACTGGCCGTTCAACCACATAACACAAAAAACTTGTGTGGTGATGTAAGTCCCTACTTCTTTATTCTGTTTACATTATAACCCACAATAATAGACCTAGACTGTTTCCCTTTGATAATTTAGTCCAAATATCAAACCAATCTGCATTTTCAACTATTTTGTACCTTCCAAATTCTACTTCAAAATTACATACATCAGTCTGACCAGCATTTTTGGGCCTTCCCTAGATGCAACCCTTAACTTGAATGCCCAGACTCCAGAGTGAGCAACTGATATTGGGAATTGGGAAAACATTATGATCTATTGTTTAGCTTGAATTCTCGTCAGAATATTTGATTACGAAGAGCACAGGCATCCTGTTTGCGTATTTGTTGGGATACCTTAATATTGTAGCCAGTGGGCACCTTTGTTTTTGTGCTGGTGTTCTACCCTAGAACCTTCCTAGGGTGCAACACTAGGGTCACTTTTTATTTGATAAAATCTCTTTATATTTGATAAAATCTCTTTTACAGATTAAAAAAAAAAGGAGTTTTAAGAGGCTACTGTGCCAGTATAATGGCACAGATGCAGGTGGTATGACCTGACACTGAAAAATTAGCACTACAACCTACTAGATCTAAATTTCCATATGTCATGATTGCTACCTGAAAGATACTCTAAAACACCCGTTGTCAGTAGAACATTCCCTACCAAGCATACAAGGACATCTGTTGAATGAAGAAGATGAACATATCGTCATTATTCGATACAGTCAGTGGTTGGCTAAGATTTCAGTTTGGTTAAATTTGACTTCAATTATCTTTGCAGATGCATCTAATTCTAATTTACTATGAAGTCAAATTCTACTAGTTTGGGAATGTTTATTAAAAAAGTTAAGTTGTGTATAGCACGTGAATTTACATCATCTGTGTATGTGTTTTATGTGAGCACACATACTGTATATGCATGGAATCACCAGTGGTCAAATTTATCTTGAATAATCTAATTATGACCTTTTGTTTCAGGATATAAACACACAACATAATCAAGTTAAAGTCGGTAGTGATCAGGCACACCTGTTACCTGGGTGCAACTCTGCTAATATTGCCAATGAACCAAATACGAGAAAGCTGCAAATCGAACGACTAGCTCCTAAAAGCAACACCTCCGAGATTTCACCTCATTGCAAGATGCTGATGACAAGAGAAACAACAGAGACTTCTTTTTTAACAGCTATTCCTGAAAAGGAAATGCCCACCATTTCACATCAAACACAAGAGTTGAGTGATCATCCTCCATCAAATGTCGGTCTAGAGGACAGTGGAAATGTTGTAGATTGTGACAGGTTTGGGAGCCATCCAATAATGGATGATTTAAATGTGTCACCATATATCAATATTGAAGAAGATCAATGTGGCTCATCAAAAACTCTCTTGCAATGCTCAGAACAGAATCTTGGTCTACAATCCCTACCAGATAGTACTGTCAGACCAGGTCTTTTTCTACATCTTTTATTCGTAACTTTTTCTCTCCGTGGATTTTAGTTTCTGTGGTATGGATTTTTAAGTCCAGTCCTATGCAACAGGGGGTTTGCTTGAATTTGTTTGGCTTGAAAAAGATTACCTCCACTGCACAAAAACACAGCAAGAAAAACCATAAAATCTTAGTTATCTAAGTGTAACAAGTGATCCCATCTTGCCATAAAGTATCCGACAGGGCGTTCCCTAGCACAAGATTTTTTGTCCACTAAACAACAGGACTTCCACTGACAAAAGCACTTATGTTTGTGTGGCTAAGACACCTGTAAATGTCATCCATTCAACTCAAGCCAGACGCCTTGCTCAAAACCCACGATTTAGCCAAAATCACCCCCCGCCACCACAATGCTAATGTTAAAGATTCATTTGCAAAAATTTGTATTATTCAGTCTATTTTCACCATTCAGTTTGAAGGAATTGTCATTTTTTTGTCATAAAAAAGCTTCAGGTCAGCAGAAATGTAAACACAGAGGAACAAGATGGTGTTGCCATGAGATGGCTTCATCCGGAAATCAATACTGTGAGAAGCATCTATTGGAGCATAATATTCGTCAAGAAAAGAGAAGGAAGAGGCCAAGAGAACAAAGTTGTGTTCCTGTGGATGTATTCCAACCTTTAATTTGCAGTAATGAGAAAGGAACATTTGTTGACTCTAGCTTATCACCTCTTTCCACATTTGAAGGAGCACAATGTGACTCGTCTAAAAGTCAAGTCCACTACTTGGAAAATGATTGTGCTGTTCAACCACATAGCATAAAAAGCTTGGGTGATCATGTAAGTCTTTACCTATATATGTTTACATAATTGACTCCAAAAAAGGGATGTACATTTTAACCTTGTAGTTAGTTATAGACCAATGTCAGAGTCATTTGTATTTTCGACACTTTCTTTACCTTCCAAATTCTAGAATTAGTTAGAACTATAAGATCCTCATCAGTCTCGTCAGACCAATGTCATAGTCATTTGTATTTTCAACACTTTCTTTACCTTCCAAATTCTAGAATTAATTAGAACTATAAGATCCTCATCAGTCTCGTCTTATGGTTTGGGACTTTGGGGCATTCTGTAGATGCGGCCCAGATTAATAGTTCCGATTGAGCATGATAAAACGTCATGGGTTCCATGTTGTGTCTACCTATGATCAAACTCCATCTTAAATTTTTAGTCTAGCAAACTCAAATTTATTTATTTTTGGTTGATTATGTTTTAATGTTTAACTTTCTTTATTCTATTTAGTATATTTGACTAGGAAGTGGACAGAGGAAGGCGTTCTGTCTGCCTTTGTTCTGTTTGTTGCAGTTGTGATTTAGATCTCCTTGAATCTTTTTCATGGTTACATACTTAGTTACTTACATTTCTAAAATAAATAACAATGTAACTTTTCATTTAAAAACACATTTCAGATTGGAGCTACAAAATTGCTTCTGCCTAAATCTTACTTGAATTCTCTTTATAGAATGCTAAGTTGTTGTGAAATCAAATTTTATTCATCTGGACTTGGTTGTTGCAGCTTGTTTGTGGTTGTATACCTGTGTATGCATGTTTTGTCTCATTCATAATAAATTATTACTTTTCTTACGTTTTATATATATGCATGGTTTCACAATTAAGAAATATTAAATTACATGAAATTTAAATCAAACCATGAACTTTTTGTTTCAGGACTTAGACACGGAACATAATCAAGTTTATGTCAGAAGTGATCAGACACACCTGTTGCTGCCCTGCAACTCTGCTGACATTGGTACTGAATCAAATACGAGAAACCAGCAAATTGAGCAACCAACTCCTAAAAGCAACAACAGTGAGATTTTGCCACCTTTTGAGATGGTAAAGACGGGAGAAACAACAGAGACTTCGTTGGTTTTGATAGAAAATGGCAAACAAGAAATGGCCACCTATCCTAGTCCTTCAGAAGGGTTGAGGTATCCTGCACCAAATTTTGGTGAGTGCAGTGATAATGGTTTAGATACTGACTGGTTTGGGAGTGACCCGATTGATGAATCTAGTATATCACCTCCTTCCAATATTAAAGGTCAATGTGACACATCAAGAACGAAAGTGCAACCCTCACAAGAGACTCTTACTCTACAATCCCCACCAGATAAATCAGGTATATTTTTCTGTAGTCATGTTTTTTACTTTTTGTAGATTTTAGTTTCTGTGATATGGGTTTTGTTGAATTTTGGCCTTGCAACATGGTTTCTATCAAACTTATGTAGTTATGTACCTACAAAACATTATTTTCTTTGAGTTTCTGCCTAAATTTTCAGAAATTTTTTGAATCAAAATCTTAAGCCTCCTTTGTATTTCTGGTCTTGTAAACCCACAATATCTCTGTAAAAAATTATATGATTATGCACAAATTACTGTAATTATAGCTCTTTGTGCATTTTTGTTTACTTTACCGAACTTGTATTCTAATGGACCATCTTTTACTATCAGAACAGCAGAAATGCATACGTAAAAGCGCACGATGGCATTGTTCTGAGATGGCTGTCCCTGGAAAACAACACTGTGAGAAGCATCTAATGGATCAGAGCATTCGTAATGAAAAAAGAAGGAAGAGGCCGGGGGAAAAAACTCGTTTGTCAGTGGGTCCATTTTTACCATTGGTTCAGCAGCAATGCAGGCGTACAGGAACAGGATGGCGTTGCCATGAGACGGCTTTACCTGAAAAACGTTACTGTGAGAAGCATCAATTAATTAAGGATATTTATAATGAAAAGAGAAGGAAAAACACAAGAAAACCAAGTCTTTTTTCAGTGGGTCCATTTCTCCCTTCAGTTCAGCAACAATGCAGGCGTACAGGAACAGGATGGCGTTGCCATGAGATGGCGTTGCTTGGGAAGCGATATTGTGAGAAACATCAATTAGGGAAGGACATTTATAATGAAAAGAGAAGGAAGAAGGAACAGACTAGTAATGAAAATACCGAGATTGTGAAAAGGACATCAATTGAAGGAGTTGGAGAAGCTGTGGATTTGGAAGGAGAAGGAGAAGGAACAGAAAGTACAAGCACAAGACCGGAAGGCATGTGAATCTACTAGATGTTATAGTTGTATGTCCCCCAACATAGTGTATATAAAGCTGTATGCTTAGGTTGATATCGTTGCGTTGTGATGATGACCAATGGTGTTGAAGGCAAATAATCCAAACTATTTTAATGTAGGAATCAAAACAACTAGCAAATTTGGTTGGAAAAATGGATTTTGGAAACTACAGGGAACTGGAAGTTATTTATGTAAATGCATGATCAGAATTCAGAAGTGATGGTGATGATTTATTTGCCAATGTAATAATGGAAGAATACACATAAAAAGGTGAAGAAAACACCTTGTCATGTCCCTGACAAAAAATTTCCATGCTTTGTTATTGATCCATGTTTTGCCGAGGAAGATGAACTGAACTGGGGTTGTTGCAGCGGTACTGTAATTAGTTTCAGACTTCCACCTTGCCATTATGTACCACATGACATTGTCATTTTTTAAAATATACAATCTTTACTCGAATCATTCCCTTGCAGTTGACTTTATAAAATAAAATCTATTCTCAAGCTTGTGACACAGATCAGGAAGAAACATGGTTGTGTCAAAGGAAAGTTGAATGATGCCAATTATTCATCTCCAGTGCCTCTGATAGGTTTGTATATAGCTGCTGCATCTCCAGTTTTCTTGCCATGCTTTATGATATTGTGTCTGGATTTCGTCATCAAAAGCAATGGTTACCTTGTCAATTATTCTCACTCAACTCTGTCATATTGACTCTCCTTGTTATAGCTGCCAAGATCCCTGTAGATCTCACTACAGCTATGCTGAGTGCTTTAGACCAAATTTCTAAGCTTACTGGAACTTCCATAATATGCACATCTATGTGTTTTCTTATGCCTTC
The DNA here is from genome assembly GCA_013358455.1 of Thalictrum thalictroides. Taxonomy (NCBI): domain Eukaryota; kingdom Viridiplantae; phylum Streptophyta; class Magnoliopsida; order Ranunculales; family Ranunculaceae; genus Thalictrum; species Thalictrum thalictroides. The sequence continues at coordinate 10,792 of JABWDY010035176.1, read as the reverse complement.
ACTAGGAACTAATCATAGTTCTGAGTGTACGTTTAACAAACATGACTGCCTTGACCATTTTAGTGCTGACTGTTGTAATCAACATCTGTATTCAAATCCGCACTGGCATCATCTTCTTGTTCATTACTGAACACATTCTGATCTTCTGTTGTATGCTACTTTTGCTTATAGTGTTGTGGGTAGCAGCTTTGGATAATAATGTGCGTAAAGATATTTTCCTTGATCTTAGTAAAGATCACTTTATAAAGGGTCAAGGAAGTATGTTTCGACGATTGTTACTTGTATGCATTTAGTTCTAATCCTCAGTTAGTAATATGTAAGGAAGCATATTTTAATGTTCTTGTTGGATTATGCATACTATGTTTAATCTTACCAGTACGCACTGCGTCTAGTGCTCTTATTTTCGAGCAGTTGAAGCTCTGTGGAGGGATTTCTGACTATGGTTGGTCAGTCGGTATAATTGTGGTAATGCAGATACTTGTAATCATAGTTGGAAGTTTTGCAACTAGCTTTAGATGGTACACCTTACTTGTTAAGTCGATTCGAACAAAAGATTTGTGAAAGATGAAGTAAGTATTGTCGTACGTTTAAATACGTTTTTGAGAACCAATTTTTGGGAGACATTTGGGAATTTAGTACATGATCTGATGAAGGGAGTTGTTGTTTTTCTGATATTTGTTCTTTTAATTCCAGAAATGACAGTGGTTATATTTTTTTCTAAAATTTGTCGATATATCAAGGAAGATCATCACACTGATATGGATCAGGCATATACAGATATGATTCATGAAGGTGACATGGGGATAGATGAATGGACATTAAGGAAAGGTGTGAAAGACATGAAGAAGAGGATGGAGGTAGGTACAAGTCTGTCTTTAAATCATCTCTCGCAACTCCTCTCAGAAACGCGTCCCTGTAGATCCTTGCAGACCATGGAACTCAAGGATCAACTTCATCCTGATCATCGACAAGGTATAGAAGTGTCTTCACTTTCAATGGTACTTCTTGTAAGAATTGCTGAAGTTGCACTCCAACGTAAGCCGTTCTTTAGTTGGGACATTTAGTGAAGTATATAAAATTGTTCGATTTATTGATGGCAGAATGAATTCAGTCAGCTTCAAGAATCGAAAGAAATCTGAGCTTGCACAAGCTGTGTGGAATGGTAATGACTTTAACAGTCTTCGTCACAAAATTTTTGAGGATTCTACGTTCAATCCATTACTGCAGTGTCCATCTGACTTGACTATTGCTCTTCTGATCATTGAAAGACTGAAACATGAATTGCCTTCAGATTTTGTATGGGAGGAATTAGGTGTTATCACAGACTTCATCAATCTTCGACAGTACTCCTCCATTGAAGATCTATCTAACTATATTCAACAGTTGTTTGTTGACATGCTGCATATACTTTTAGCTCAACTTCCACTGGCTTTGTACAAAGAGATAGCTGAAAGCCCTGCCGAGGAATTTGATGAGAAGGCGGGATTCGCATTGCAGTTTCTCTGTCAAATTAAACCATTCGATGCTCAAATTCAGTGGTCTTTTGACTCTTTTCCCATGGGATGTAATATCTCGAGTTTAAAATGATGCTCAAGTTCATGACCCTCTTGATTTAATTCACACAACAGAGCAAAACAATGTTGATCCGAGTTCTGCATTTCTGCATGTTACTGAAGATGTTGATAACAGGATCAGTGCTACTCGTCAAAATAATGTTAATAATGTCCTTGCCACTTATGAGAATTACTGAGAATTTAATTTAATTTCAGTTGAATAAAATCATTTCATTGCTCCTGAGAAAAAAATAAACATGTATTTCTTGGGATGTTTACACTTTTGTCACCAAATGAGGCGGCATTGATACAACATGGCCATAACACATCAGTCCATTTAATGACTGTTATTCTATACACACAAGATCTCCCTTACAGTAAGAAATAGTACTTGGTTTTGCAATCAGTTGTGAAACAACTTGCAGGAACTATTCCATAACTTTTCAGCAAGTTTACTGTCATAAGAAAGTACAGATGAAGCGATTGTCCTTCCTCTTCCACCAAAAAAGTATGCTCCTGACAGTTCCTGAAATAAAAGTGAAAGTACTCCTTTAGTCTTCGTTTGAAATTGAAGTAAACTTACAGAATAGGTTCTTTAAAAAGTGAGATATTCATACAACATTGGCTTGAAGTGCCTTGGAGCGCAATGGACAAAAAAAAAACCCAAAATAACAATGGTGTTGCGCATTTTTTACCTGATGCCATTACTTAAGTACGCAAATGTTACACAATACCATCAACCGGCTCAGAAGAGCTCTAACCATAAACTGTGACTCTTTAATAGTCCGTTATAAAATGACACATCATTTTCATAGGCTTCTCAAACATAGAGATTTTATATATAATCCAGGAAATAGATAGAATTTCATAAGAGTTGTTGCTGTTATTGGTTATATCCTTATTATTGCTTTTATGTAATTTTCTATTCTTAATTGAATACCATTAAAGCTCATCCTTATTGCAGTTTTGATACTAATGCAATATAGGTATGACCGACTAATAATAAAAACGATAAATGAAATCGAAAAAAGAATAGAAAACTTTCCTCCAGAGTTTGGGGGTTAAAAATTTTCAATCCAGTTCATTGCAATCGATTAGTTCACGATGTCAGCTCTTGGCCACTTGAGGCTGTAGTATGTTTCAAAGAGCAGTGTTGGGGATATATCTAAATTTGTCTAGAGCCTAAGACAGAGATAATGTTACCAATACATAAAGCAAACTAGAACTTACTGGAGGTGCAAGAGCAGCATCAAGAATAGATTTGACCCCATCTTCAGATGATTGTAGAAGACCCAAGAATTTTAAAGTTGTCATTGCCAGATTGGAAAGAGGTAAAGGAAGTTCTCGCATGATGTTGGTTGAAACCGCCCCAGGATCAGCTGCCCTGAACAGAGATGTTAAACAAGAAGGTTCTTAAATGTTCAAAACAAGATTTATGGATGACAAATCCAAAAATCACTTTATGGTTTGTACAAGATATGGTAATCTATAACCCATATAACACTGTACACCATTTATACAAATGGCACACAAGAAGTTCCATGATAACTGATCTTCAATGATGCCTAAGTAAACGGACAAAATAGAAATCTACTCTAGAATATGAACAAAATTTGATGTGGTAAATATGATGTCCTTTAATTATAGATAGTCATGAGCAGATGATCAATTACAGATTATTTAAGAGACATGTACTGCCCTTTTACTTGGGGGTTATACCCCTTTTCTGCATTATCCATCCACTGCTATCAAACATACACAATTTATTTAGTTCTCCCTCCGTCCCAAATTAAGAGTCCGGTATTCCATTTTGGGATGTCCCAAATTGTTGTCCATTTTTTATTTTTGGATAGGTATTTATTAGGCTAATATACAATACTTCCTAAATTACCCTTCTCTTAAAAATTGAATACATTTAATATACCTTACTTATCTTGCATGTTTTAAAGTATTGCTCAACTTTCTAGGAGTTTAATAAGGGTAGAAATGGGAAGCTAGTTATTAGGCATAATAAATGATGTCCCCCTAAATAGTTGAGTTCCCAAAGTGGGACTCTTAATTTGGGACAGAGGGAATATGTTTCTATTTATTTATGACCTCCTACGATAAGTTCAACTAGAAGGATAAAAACGAAAGTAGAACTTGTCAATACATACATGACAGACACCTGAGTAGAACCTCCAACCAATCGAAGTCGCCGATGGAGCTCGTAAGAGAACAGAACTAAGCAGACTGTCGAGACAAGAATAGAATGTGCTGGTTAGAATTGAGTATATGTTCTAGAATCAACATTATTTTCATTTCAACCATCTCTTCCACAGTCAGCTTACATTTGGTGGACTCGTAAACTTGAGCAAATGGATATGCTTTGGGTAGCGATGAATGATTCGCAAAAAGAGTTTCCTCATCGACTTGCATATTAGACACTGCAGACAATAACCACAATAATTCAGGTTTATACGTCCAAATGAACGGCATTATGGTCTAGGTCTATGTCTCACATTGGCTACTATGTTAGAGACTGAATGCGTCCGTAACAATTTTGTGAGCTTACTTCAATAGAAGTACATTCAAATTAAAGGTAATGATGCTATAATAAGCAAAAGTGATACATATAAAATGTTTGTACATGATGGACGATGGGACGAACAGTCATATAGTATGCAATGTGTGTTTTCACATAAATGCAATATAGTGTAACGGCATTAATAAATGTGTTTTCACATTTACCGCTCTATAAATACAAAGTTAGGACACATGTACCAAAGCTTTAATGTTAAGTTATTCCCTTCTTTCAGTAAATCAAAATTTGCAGAAAAGAAGACAAGAGAAAAAGGTAATATGTTGCAGAATTACACACAAAACTAAACCTCGGTACTCTTATGAGACTCCCACCTGTATATAAAATTTACAATGACAAAATGAAATTTAACCACAATGTAAAACAAAATCAAGAGAGATTTGATGCATACCACATCGATGGGTAAACGAGGTAACATTAACTACCCGGGATGGAATGTAGCTGTCTTTGAGCAGTGGTAAGAGATGATTAGTCAAAACAAATGCACCAATGTAATTCGTCCCCATCATTCTGAAATGGAAATGCCACTTGTGAAGATGTGCATCTATTGTTCCCGACCAAATAATCTCAAATACAGTACAGCCACTACCATAGCAACTATCGGTCTTATAACAAAATTCAAAAGAAGTTGAAAAGGCAAACTGAATAATCACAAGAATCAAGAAATTTGGTTTAAGGCCATAGATGTCTGCCCCAAAATTCAAAATTCTGTAAGTTAAAAGTGAACTAAATTCGTAGCACTTGCATGCAATACTAAAATGAATATCAACTCAGCAAAATTGTATTGATATGTATATAAAATTTTCAGTAACAGCATATGAAAGACACAATTATGCTATGAATGCAACAGAAACCGTGTACAGCCATCAATTTCACTAATCTGAATCCATCTAAGCAGTCTAAAGTATGATAGTGTGTTTAGCGTCGCATTCTACGAATTTTGATTGTCAGACATAGACATCATCAAAAACAACAACACGCAATGCTTGTTGGTTTATTGGCTATCAAGTCTCCAATACCAATATTAATGTCACCTTGTTTGTTTGAAAAATCCCATCCAAGCATTTTGATGAGATTTAGTAAGGATACACACACACACGTGTTTATGTACACACACGTGTTTGTGCGTAAGCATTTTAATATTGAGAATGCAAGTCTGTGCATTCCAAAAATACATGTCGAAAGAAACTAAAGACTGGAATTTTAATGTGAAAAGTCAAAGATCATTACTGGTCATAGCCTTCAACACTGTATCTATGTGAAGTTGCAAGTATCCCAGCATTGTTTATCAAGAGTTGGATGGAGGGATGCATATCTGAATCCAACAGCCACTGCTGAAGAGAACTTTTGAACTTCAGCATTGACTGGAAGGATGACAAATCAACCTGAAACGCTTTTACATGGGCATCTGTATCCTCTTGCTTAATCTCTACCATAGTCTGTTTCAAGATCAGGGAGAAAATCATGAGACAGTTCTAATGTGTAACAGATTACGTAATTACATCATAATGGTCCAAGCACCTTAGACAGAAGATCTTTACATCGTCCAGCTGCATACATGAGATTAACTTTGGTTATAATACAAGGAAGTCATTGTTGCTTGAAAAAGAGAAAGAAAACAAACTTTACTTCTACCATTTTCTGGTCAATGAAGCACATGAGGATGACAATGCATAGATTAAATAGCAAATTAATGAAAATTATCAAACATCCAAGATCAAAGTATACACACTCATCAGACTTAACTGAAAGCCTGTGTGCCCTATTGGTACAAACAGGACACCTTACATGTTGTGATCAGAAAAATGAATGACAAAGGGTGTTTTATTTTGTCACGAACATTAGCATGGTACTTTGTATTAACACAATACAAAGCCTATAAAGATATTTCACAGGGAAAGATTATAAAAAAAAAACAGCAAAAAGCAAGCGAGCTTGGTGGAATAGAACTACACTTAATGCCTTAAAATCAAAGCATCTAGATCCTTTCCGTCACCAAGTAAGTCTCATTTACCCGCTTTCTTGAAATCCTATTATACTCATATTTATTTCATGACCTCTTGATAATTTTAATTTGTACGGTCAATGGGTATACCTGAAGCATGTTGCCAAATATAAAGATGGCTCTTAGATCAAGAGAGCCAAAGTTGAAAAACAGAATCAGTATACAATATAAGGAAGTCATGATATTTATCCATGTTGCATTTTAGGAACTGAAGAGCTCTTCACCACTTCTGTCAAGTGACTGTAAATAATATCATATTTGATATCCACTAAATGTTTTGCAATCCTATTGATCCTCCACCAAGGTTCTACCACTATGCAATCACGATGTTTCAGATTTATAATGTCAAATGTATAAGCCATGAATGTAATCTCATAAACAACTGAGACTTATAGATTTAAAAATATATTCATTTTTCCCTTTTTCATGAATAAGCATTTTACTGATCGATGCCCAAGGTAATAAGCTAAAATTATAGCAAGCAGGAAAGAAAATAGTAAATTTAATAAGTACCTAGAACAACATAAAATCCTTCACGAGCAAGAGAAAGCGCAGCTGCTGCACCCAAACCAGATGTGGCCTGCAGTAAAATATATTCCATTTTAAATCATGCATTATATCAAGGACCAAAATATCAAAGAGGCCAAAGTAATACATAGACCAAAAAACAAAGTGCATTGCAGATACGTAGGTGATATTATGATAATTTTATTTATTCCCTTGAAAGGCTAGCTTATTATATTGGGTGGATGAGCGTTAAATGTTCTGTAATGATTAATATCTAATAACAATCCTAGTAGAGAACAACTTGCAAAAGTATATGCTTATATCTAAGAAATCTGTAGTAAAAATTCCTACACCAGTTATGATGCAGACAGGCCTTCTGTTCATTGTATTCTGTGCTAGGCTACAACGAGGATATGAGAGCGATTTATGTGTGAAAGTTTCATGAAACCATAACTTGAAGTAGGAATAGATCAATTGGAGTGACCATAACAGTCCCATTCTCAAAAACTGCGCCGAGCAAACAAAACACACTATTTCCCACATTGTCCATGTCACCATCTTCTTCAAATTTTTCTCCTGCTTTCTTAACAAGGAAAAAAAAAAAGCAGCTTAAAATTGAGTTGTTTGAAAAAGAATTTAATTTATGGGTAAGAATTTAATTCAATCTGGGCAGTGGCAGTGATGTGGGTTGTGTGGAAAACTCGAAAAGATGTCATTTTCAATGAAGGGGAAGCAGCTATATATAAAGTGACAGTTTAGAGTTGGAAATGGATTTGCGACAGAATACAAGATTCACTGATTTGTTGTTCAGGAGACATGGTAAGTAACAATTTGAATCAGGGTCATGGCTTTGAGATATGCAACCAAAATTCAGAGTTGAAGCAGTGGCAGCAGACAAAAGGATCATTTGATCACCATGTGCAATCACGACAACTTTTATCCAACAAAAAATCAATGAAATTGTAATTTTTTT
>JABWDY010035161.1:0-10016 GCA_013358455.1 Thalictrum thalictroides | reverse complement strand
ATTGTAAAAGCATTGAACTAATGTTTCCATAGGGATTTGATGATGTGGACATTGTATTTGTAACTCCTCAAATCTTTCCCAAGCTTCGAAGAATTCCTTTGTATGCTTTGGTCTAAAAGTTTGGATCTTGTTTCTTAACTCTATTGTCTGTGACATGGGATAAAACTTAGTAAGGAATTTTGTGTTCAACTAATCCCAAGTGCAGATAGAGTTTCCGGCTAGCGAGTGTAACCATTGAGATGCTTTGTCATTCAGAGAGAACGGGAATAACCTTAAACAAATACCATCAACGCCAAGTCAAGTTTCATTAAGAGTTGAGCATATTTGGACGAATTGATGTAAGTGAGTATAAGGGTCTTCTCGCTCATGACCAGAGAACTTCAGCAACTTGTTAATGATGCCATAGTGAAGTTTGAAATCAGCTCCATCTTCGAGTGCAGGCAAAACGATGCAATTAGGATGTCCAGTAGATAAGGGTGCAAAAAGATCACGAAGTGGCCATTTAGGGTTGGCCATTTCAACAGTTTGGATCAAGTTGCTACTATCGGAATCTAATTCGAAAGCACTATTTGATAAGCCTAGAGGGCTATTATCAAGATCAAAATCTATCGGACTAACTTCCGACTTATTAACAACCAAAGGAGTATACCTAATACCAGAGCGTAAAAACATATTCTAAGGTGTTGATATCGTGTCTTTTGGTGTGTACACATATTTTTTTCCCTCGAACGCGCGCAAACGAGCAAATAATATTCAAAATGGCAAAATATGGAATGTAAATACCTTAAAAGTGTTTGAAACACGTACCTTGGTCCAAAAACTTAAAATTCTGTAATTTTCAAAGTTTTCGGAAAATTGAAAAAAATTTGCAGCTACTGACCTACTCGCCCCGCGCGAGTTAACTTGTGCTGGCAGGTCGCCCCGGATCGCGTCACCTTGGATCTTCTTAGAGCGGCAACGGCGCCAATTTGATGTGACGGGAAATGGTTTAGCAGTGCTTCCCGTCATTTTTTATCAGTACCCGTAAAGCGGCAAAAAACAAGTTGATTCTACAAGTAGTGCTTGTCAAATAAATTCCCTTAATGATTCTAACAACTAAACTAATCCTAAAACTAGTGTAGAGGCAAGTATCGGGGTATCGAATCCACTCACCCCAAGAATTGGGTACTTAGCTAAAAACAGGAAACAACGATGAAGGATGATGTCGTTTATGAAGGGATTGATGAATAATTGATGAATTGTAAGAGATTGATTGATTGAGAGTAATTATGATTAAAGTAATGTAAAACAACAAGCATGAAATATAAAGGTTTGTGAATATAGAAACAAAAGTTGTGTATTACTTCGTTTCTTAGGTAAGTGTCCAAATTAACTACTCATGCTTGTTTCCCATGCATCCAACTATAAACTCATAGACAAGCAATAAATGGTCGTGAGTTCCCTTGCTCTCGACCTAGGAACTCGACCTCAAGAAGTATTCAAGACCCAATACCTCTCATCTCGATTCCGTCATACAAGTAGTGAATTACAACTCTTTATACTATTTGTTAACTACCTTCTCTCTCTCGATGCCAAGATATGTTAACGGGCGTATGAGGCTCGAAAGTCTCTACACATGCAAAAAGATCTCTCTTTAATTTATTATGAAGAACAAAGAGCAAAAACTATTCTACGTGATCAATCATAAAATAATTACCTTTCTAGCATGGCAAACATGGAACACTTGTAGTAAATTCTTCTACTTACCTAATCCACTTGTAAAACCCCATGAATCGATTAGCTCATGATGATTGTGGTGATGATGATGATGGTTGTAAAAGTAAAAGATATAATTAAAAGACAAGAATATAAAGATAAAAGATTAAATTGCATGAAAAGTAAAGATACGATAGAAAAATAAAGAACTTGAACTTGAAAATTAAATAGACTTATATTAAAATCAATGGAACTTTTTCTTCAACATAAAATAATGTAAAACCCTGATGATACTTCATTTTAAGATCAAAGCATAATAAATTTCGTGGCTCTCCTCTCCTTATATAGGGAGGAGTCCTTGAAAATTAGAAGAAAAGAGTTCGTAATTTATTAAATAACTCGTATGAAGCTTTTGGAGCTGATATTTGGTGTAGATCTTAGTCAAACAACGTGGAAGACTCATTTAAAATCTTAGGTCCAAATTCCTTCTAGAAACACGACTTCCAAGAAGCCCAAGAGGCTCAAAAACTATCTTCAGAAACTGGGTCTGACAGGTTTTAACGAGTCCGTTTATCCTGATTCCATCTCTGTTTTCTGTGATCTATCTTGACAGTCTTGAAGTAGGAAGTGAGATCTTTCCAATGCCTATTTGTGCTTCAAAATCTGAGCTATCTAACCCTTTCGTTTAATTGCGTCAAGTTGGCTACTTGAAACTGCCTTTTTACCGCATTTTTGCTTCCTTTTAGCTTTTCCGGGTGAAATGCACCTACAAACACGTAATTCTAACGATACCAAGCATATCATATCATTTTATATCATAACTTAAGACAAATATACATGAGTTAAGGGGATATTTTTACACTTTTGAGCGATTATCAACTGACTTGGAAAAGTCAAAGTTGTTATTAAAGTCAGTCGACTGATGTACAACTTCAAAGATCCCCTTGGTCATCAGTAAACTCATGTGCAAACCCTTTGCTACTTGACTCAGTTTTTCCAGGTTGTCGCCGATCGCGTCCATTCTTGGTGTCTTCAGCTCCGAAGCTTCACGGACACTTAGACAACAAGACTTAGACCAAATACAAGGACTCAAAACTTTACATCACATGTGAAATATCCGTTTTACCCTTGTTTGTCACAATTCACAAGATATAACATTTACACACATGGCTATACTACCGGCAAAAGCATGGACAAAGTGTGCCGAAGTAACCGATTTTCACAATCAAGCTTTGTTGTTAGAGACTGATGTGAAAGATTATGAAGTATTCATGAAATACATGGGAGGTCTTTTAGAGTATATTCGGAAGAAACTCAAATTATTCCACGTTCATACTATCGAAGATGCTACCGTGAATGCCATAGTTATTGAAGCAATGAACTCCAATGGAGATCAGAAAGATGAAAAACACAAATCTAGAAAAAAAACCTGGTTGGAAAGATGATGAGAACGAAGAGAAAGACAATGAAGGTTCAACTAAAAAGAAGAACTATTGTGATCTCAAAGGGCATATCTAAGACAAGTTTTGGAAGCATCATCCCGAACTCCGGCCGGTAGAAGGAAACAACATGATAAGAAATCAACCCTAGCTACACAAGAAGTAGAGGAACTTACAGAAGTGCAAGAACCTAATGCAACTCTCAATCTCATGGTGAAAACAACAGGTATTTCAGATGAAGCAGGTAAAGAAGAACTTTTCCGTGTTAACATACAAGTTAAACAACGTATTGTTGAAGCTATTATTAATCCGGATAACATGAAAAACATGATTTTTGAAGCACTTATGGACAAGATAGGTTCAACAACAAAGCCTCACCCAGAGCCGTACTTATTGGGTTGGATTCAAAAAGATGTGGAGTTGAAGTTAACTAAGCAATGTACTTTTAAGTTTGCAATTTCTGATCATTACAATGATGAGAATACGTGTGAAGTGGTTCCCCTGGATGTATGCCATGTGATTTTGGGTAGTCCTTATCTATGGGATCGAGAAGCTATTCATTATTGAAGACTTTGCAAATATCGTTTTGTTAAGGATGGAAAGGAATTTCATGTTAGTGCTTATAAAGAACATGACCCTACAAACTGTCTCAAGTTAAGAGGATGGTTAATGTACATGTCAAACGTGTGTTGCTCTCACATCCCAAGGAGAAGGGTACACCGAATAAGGTAAATTCTAAAGTGGCTTTCTCTACAACGTCTAAGACCAAAATGGCAAGTTGTTTAAAGATAAGGCCCCATCAAAGAACTCTCCATGAAAGACTAAGCCTCGACGTTCCAAGCAACGCAAAAACTGTGTCATGAAGGAGGATTCTATTATTTTGAAGAAGGTGATTAAAACCCGACGAGGTAAGTATGTTTCTTCAAGATTGGGAGAAAATGACAACTACCTAGAGAGTCAAAGTGGTTTAGCTTTAACAAGGGGACCGCCGAGTTCCCACATCTCCATTTTGCTTGAGAAGGAGCTCACGGCTCCTAAAAATAGGAGCCATGATCCAGGAGGATCGATCCAAAAGGATCATGTATGAAGTATTCATGGGAAAAACCACAACAGCAGCAAAGTTCGAACGTTCATAATAACGTTTGAAGGATACAACTTCCAGTCGCTGCATCAGCAAGTAAGAACGACCTAGAACTTTTGAACGTTCGAACTTTCTGTATAATGTTCAAACTTTCTGATAACGTTTGAAATTTTGAACGACCCAGAACTTTTGAAAGTTTAGTTGAAGTGATCCAGAGCTTTACAACTTTCGAATGATTTGATCATTGTTCGAGCGTTGTGTGTAATTTCTGCCTTTTACGAATGGGTTTCTTCCTAGTTGGGCCCATAACGAGGCCGAACACGTGAAAAATCCTAGAAACTTCTATTTTTATGTATTTTAGAGTAGGAAATACATGTTAGTAGGAGTCATATCTTGAGTATTACATGTAAAACCACTCTATATAAGGCATTGATCCCAAGAGGAACAATATAGCCTCTTACTTGTAATTTTCCAGGATTTTGATAATACAAGAAAGAAACCTTGAGGAAGTAATTGCTTCCTCCCCAAAACCATGTCTTTGTTATTATTTCCTTATTATCTTCTAGTATTATGTATTTTCACTATATCGTTTAGATCACAAGTTCACGCAAAATGTATGATATGCACGTGTGTGTGTGCAATTGGTTATTGCCTATAAAAGATAAAAACCTATGTGATATGCACGTGTGTGCGTGTGTGCAATTGGTTAGACAATAGGTCTTGGTTATTTTCAAGGGCATGTGGCATGGTGATACATCTAAGTCTCTATTTATGCATAATCCCAGGGAAATAGCTTATAGGTTTAGATATTCTCAAAACACGGTTTAAGGGGCTCATGGGTCTAATCATTATAACCTTCTAACCATTCTGGTCGGAAAAACCTAATCATCTTAGTGATAACCACGGGGAGTACACAAAGTCTTCTATTTGAAAAGATGACATCTAATATTGTTCTTTTAAACCTATAGCTTGGTTCATTGTTATGTAGTTCATAAAGCATTTGATACATGTTAGAATCTACCCTAGTTAAGTCCTTATAACTAAATACATTAGTTGCCATCCATAACAAAACAAGAGTTTTGTTATTACAAATTTGGTTTGTGTCTAAACCTCTTTCATTAGGTTGTACACATGGTGATAATATTTGAGAAAATTTTGTAACATCATAAACTAGGTCATTTAAGTAAAACCAATTTTTCAAGTTGTAATAGCCATTTTCGTACCAAGTGTGGTAAATCTATGGATTGACCTATCATACCGGGGGATACGTGTATAAAACCACATTCATTCTGACATAGAAAGTTTGTTTTTCTTCATTAGTCACTATTTTTGTGTTTGTGTAAAATTCTCTCACAAAGGTTAGTGAATATTCCTCAAATTCCCAAAACAAAAGGCTACTCCAATCTAGGTTATTTAGAACTTAATAGTAATGATTCCCCCATGGGGTCTTCATTAAATCTATGTAACTACGTTCCGAGACTATTTCCCACTATCTGGCTTGTCTACAAATTGGAGGTTTGAATTCTGGGTATTGATCTAAAAATTCTAACATATAACCATATTGTCGTAATCTTTGTTTTTTATCATCGCATCGAACTTCTATTATTTTCAACACTTTTATAAGTATTAAATTAATGGAAAAGTCCTGTTGGTAAACGCACCTGAAAAAATCAGAAAAAACCAAAAAAATTGTTAATTATGTGGAACTCGCATGGGGTGAGTTGGCAGGCTCTTCCTACTCGCATGGCGCGAGTTGATCAGAACATACAAAAAAAAAATTCTTAATCTTTCACTTCTCCCACTTTGTATAGTTTAAAGGACTTATTCTAAGGTATGTGGGATAGTTTTGGGTTGTCCTCTATATATAGACTTATGGTTTATAGTTGTATTTCGTTTTGAATTTAATTTTGCATAAAACTCTAAGTTAAAATCCAAATTGCATTGTACATGTTCTAGGTTATCCAAAATACATCAAAACTTATCCATGATGGTTCTAGGTCTTCTAGAAATGAATTTTAGTGTCCTAACCCTAGTCCAATATGTATTTTACTAGATTTTAGCGTTTTTAGGGTTTTTGGACAATTAGAAGAATTTTTATGATTTTCACTAACTCGTGTGAGTGCAATTCAGAGCACTGTGTTATTTGCCACCCCCAAACAGAATGTTTGTTTATAATTAAGTAATCAAAGGTACGAGAATGTAAAATTAACTAAAAATGCTAATATTTACAATAATTTTACTAATGAACTTTTCTCATTTATGAAATTTTCAACTAGTACATGAGAATTGACTCGAATATAAACTTGCAACATTTAAACATAAATCAACATAATTTAAACATATTTTGAACCAAAGCAAAAACAAAGGTAAATAAACTTAGACTCGATCTTATAACACTCAATCTTAACGACTTAAAAACAAAAATTACTAAGACTGCTACTACTACTACTACTCCTCATCACTTTCTTCTTCCTCATCTTCTTCATCCTCACTAGTAGTGGGACCTTCACTCTCACTGTCGGCCCCATCATATGTTTCATAAGGTCTGTGAGGTCCATGTCCAAATGATCAATCCTCTCGTTCATGGCATGGAATTGTTGGACCACATAGTTGTGAACATGTACCATGGCCGTCATGAACACTCTACCAATAGCATTGGGACCATTGATCCCATCTAGAAGTGAGAGCTCCAATGGGTTTTGACCATCCGTTTGCACACCATGTCTTTGGCATTCCCTTAGGGCTTCCTCCATGTCATTCTCAAACCAATATTTCTTCACACACAGCAGCCGGATTGCCTAGAGACAACCATTCTCTTGATGGCAATGAAATCACCCTCTAGCATTGGCAACTTCCACACTTAGTGCCAAACTTTCATGATGAGGATGGGAAGCACCGAACTATACCAAAGTTGCGGTTGGTTTGAATCTGCAATATGATGTGAGCAATTATCCTATTGATGTCTGTTGGCTTGGAAGTGCTAGCCAATATGCAACAATCGCTTGATTGCGCCTAAGAGAGTTGAAATCGATGCATGAGGAACCTTTCTTCACCTTCCCTTCTATAGTGAATAAGGGGTGATGTGTTGGATAACACGGATTGGGGTTTGAAAATGCTGGTCTTGCATGATAGGGATTTCTAAGGCTTCACTAATGGTTTTCCATTTGAGGTCATACTCTCCTCCCACATAGGTAATGAAGCAGCTTCCATCATTCTAATATTCATGTAGGAGTAGACGATGTCTACCATAGTAGGATGTCATGCATCTGTTTTACGATAGAGAAGGTTTTTCCAACCTCTAACTCGAATTTCCTTTCGGAAAAGGGGACGAACTAGAGGGTCTTTGAAGACCTTCTTAAATGACTTATCTACTAAAACTTTCCTACCTCATTCTATTTCGACAAAGGCCATTGAAATTTGGGGAAGAAAATATGGAAATCAAAAATTTTGAAAAATGAAAAAAAATTCAAGGAATCTACGAAATTCGTGCTGGGCGAGTTGGGAGAGAGAGAGAGAACTCGTGCGGAGCGATCGAAACAGGAAGAGTTTCAAAAAATATTATGATTCATGTTGAATTTCGAATGAAATTGAGAGTTTAAGAGACAGAGTTTTGGTTGTAAAGTTTGTTCTTTGAGGGAGAGAAGTGAGGTTGATATAGTGGTTTAATGAGGGAGGTGAAAGGTTTATAACTTACGTTATTTAATTAACTTTTGTTTTAATTCACTAAACTTTTCATTTTCCATCATAAACACATACATGAATCAACTAAAGTGACCCTTCACTTCAACTTCCTTTAATATTTTCCCACGCTCTCTAACTCATTCTTATTAGTCCTAATTAATGTACCATTTTCTTTATTATGTGTGATTGTGACCATTAAGTGTTAAAATGGTTTATGTATGTGAAAATTGGTCCATTAATTAACTAATTTCGAATTTTGAATGACAATGAGTAGTAATAGAATTGTTTTTTTAATATAAAGTTATTTCTAAGTTAGATTTTTCTAGGTTGCCTCATAGTAGCGCTTAGTTTAACGTCTTTAGCTAAACCTGAGGGGTGATGTCACCCCAAACAAAATCTATGTGTATTTTTAAGTTGTTTAGGAATTTTAATCTTCTAAATACACGGGCATTATCAATTCCACCGGTTCACTTTCTCTAGTTAGTAATTCTAAATAAGGCTTTAATCGGTGACCATTGACCTTAAAAATTGTACCGTTTTTTGGATTTTTTAATTCTATTGCACAACATTGTAAATATCCGTCACCACAAAAGGTCTGGCCCACCATGTTTTAAGCTTACCCGGGTGTAAATGTAGACGCCTTCTATATAATAACATTTTTTGACCTATTTGAAATTCTTTACGTAGAATTTTTGAATCATGAATTATTTTGGTTTTCACTTTGTAATCTTTTGCAAGATCATACGCATCACTATGAATTTCATCTAATTCATTAAGTGTTAAATTTCTAGATTCAGTGGCTTGTTCTAAATTTAAATTTAGCTTTTTAATTTCCCAATAAGCTTTATGTTCAAATTATACGGGTAAGTGATATGGCTTGCCAAAAAAAAAGTCTATAGGGACATGCCAATGGGAGTTTTAAAAGTTGTTCGCTAAGCCCATAGAGAATCTAAAATATGGTCATTCCAATCACTTTCTATCGGGGGTTCACCGTTTTTTCCAAAATACACTTAATTTCTCTATTAGATAAGGTGTGGTTATTCTATGTGTGACACCATATTTTGTACAAAAATGTGATCCTTGGTCACTTATATTGGCTTCAGGCAACCCAAACCTAGAAAAAATATTTTCCTTCAAAAATCTTGTTACTACTTTTTTATTATATTTCATAGTTGGGATAGCTTCAATCCATTTAGAAACATAGTCTACCGCGACTAGAATGTATAGGAAACCGTTGGAAGAAGGGAATGGACCCATGAAATCCATACTCAAACATAAAAAATGTCAACTACTAAAATGTATTTTTGTGGCATTTCATTTCTTTTAGAATTTTTTCATAATTGTTGACACCGGTGGCAGTTTTGGCAATAAATATTAGCATCACGATGTAGAGCTGGCCAATAAAATCCACTTTGGAGGACTTTAGCCACGGTTTTATTCTCTTTAAAGTGTCCACCACAAGCTTGGTCATGACGAACGGACAAAATATCTTTTTGTTCCCAATTTGGTATACATCTTCGTATTATTTGGTCGGGGCAATACTTGAATAAATATGGTTCATCCCAAAAATAGTATTTTATTTTAGATCTAAATTTTTCTTTTTCATCCTTACTCCAATGGTGTGGTATGTACTCGGTAACGAAATAATTTACTATATCCGCGTACCATAGAGTTTCTAAGATAGCAAAAAGGCCTTCATCCGGAAAAGTATCACTAATTTCATATTTTTCCTCATTTTTTGAATTTAACCTAGAAAGGTGGTCGGTCACTGAAGTAGCTGTTTTCCGGGAATTCCTTCAGCAGTGCCTTCCCGTCAAACCTTTAGCAGTGCTAGCAAACCCAATCTGCAAGAACAAGTTAGCTCTACTAGCACTACTAAACAAGGCTATTGATCAAATACTATTTATAAACCTTCAATTTACAACTAAACCAATCCTAGAATTAGTGTAGAGGCAAGTAATCAGGTATCGAATCCACTCTTTCCAAGAATTGGGTACTTTAACTACAGTCAAGAAACAATGATGAATGATGTCGTTTATGGAAGGATTGATTGATGGTAGAGATGATTAATTGAGAGTATGATATGATTGAAGCAAAGAACATGTAACTAAAGCAAGCAA